>JACEOJ010010115.1:0-56524 GCA_013761285.1 Campoletis sonorensis | reverse complement strand
AATCGTCTCGAAACAATCATCAGTAGCACGTTTATAAAGTTATTTCGGAAATTTCTAAAAATAGACAATGTTTGGAAGAAATTGATTAAAAAGATTGCACGTGACGGATGAAAAATTAAGAGCACGAAACCCTAGACTCAAAGATGTGGATATACAACAGACGGTACATTCATACGTTCTTTTAGCGATGAACGACACTCGTTACGTTGGAACGAGACTAAGAATCGTCGTAGTGTCCGGTCAACCAGCCGGCTGTATGACTCGACCTTGCACTTTTAGGTTTGCGTGGAATAAACCAGTTACATCCCACCCGACCAGAGAATTGTGGGATGGAAAAAAAAAAAAAAAAACAACAGAAAAAAGTGCTTTTGTGGATGAAACCGCTGGGATAATGCGCGTGACTTCGCGGCACTAACAACGGCAGTACTTTTACGTTGCGCATGCACAAAACGAACTGTCTTTTCGCACTGTTGTTAGTCGGGAATCAGGGATAATCTTGTAAATCCATTTGTCGGAGGATATAAAGAGATGCACGCGAACGAGAATAGGAATAATAACATGATTTTATTGATGCTACGAACGAAAGTGTATTCAACTTCTTTGCTAATATTTTCTTAATCCTTGAGGGCTTGGTCTGGAGGCCAAAAAAAATAGGGTTTTTGGAGATTTTTTGGGGACATTTAAACAATCGGTACCAGACTTTTTTATTGACAATGGTCCCCGAGGGATTGACGAATGTAAAAAAAAAGAAGACGGTCGAAATTTTGAGTTCGTGAAAATATTTATTTTCGAGTGAACCATCGTGCAGATCGGATTGCCAATTTTTATTCGAACTCGATACTCTCTGAAGAATGTTACAGAATTTTTTCAGAATTTTCTGTCCAGGGGTTTTCGTTTAAAAAAATAAAAGGGAATGAATCGAATGATTTTATATGAATGACATGAAATGTATGATTTTTATGTTTTATGAATACAGGAAAATAGTTGAATGCTCTGCGTTATGCAATGAACTTGTAACTGTTGGTAATTATGACAGGTCGATCGAGATCATCCCTCCCTTTTGGCGATTTCGACGACGTAAGCAGTTCCTCTTTGATGCTGATTAATCCATATCGATGATTTGACAGGAGGTGAGGCGTGACGACGGTAATTTAATTCGATTCACCGCTGGAGCGTGCATTATATCCCTACAGAGAACTTGGTGACCGCATGGCCTTCTGACCGGGTCCGCTAAGGTCCTTCCTTCGATTCAAGGACGTTCGGTGGTTTAACGCGTTATTGGTAGCCATGGTCGAGTTTTCTTTCAAAATGAGTTTTCCTTACTCTCATTTTTCAAAGTTTATTCGAAAATGATAATGACAGCTGTTGCCGTTTTTTTTTTTTTTTTTAACTATTTTTGGTATAATTAAGGCCTCAGGCCACTCTAGAGGCCGAAAAAAAGGCTTTTTGGGGATTTTTTTTTCAGAGATACTATAAAATAAATGGAGATTACGAAAACGCGATTTTATCATACATATCAGTGACCGTTTACAATAATTTTTTTGAAGCGATTTATTTCAAAGTTGCGGCTGTGCAGCGTTTTCCCGATGACGTCTCCGTTTTTCAGGCTCCACGGCCGGACTGACAGCTCTCGTAATTTTTTAATCATAATGAGCCGATGATTTTTTTTCGATTATATATAACAATTGCTACAGAAGTACGTAGGATTTTTGCGAAACATTGATTTTTGGCCAAATGGCGCACTTCCAAAGTGGAAAGTGATAAATTTGCCTAAAAAATCGTCAGATAATTGTTAATAACAAATGAACTATGCAATATAAAGAAAAAATCCTACGCACTTCCATAGACAATGTATTTTCAAAGATATATTCAAAATTTCAAGTCAATCGATTGAAAATTGTCTGAGTTACGATTCCGGCCAACTTAAAAAATGCAGTTTTGAGATAAACGCGTTTGAAGTTTTGAAAAGCTCGCTGCGAATCAGATGGCCTCGTACTAAAATTCGAAAACCGAGTACTTGGAGGTTTTTCCCGGCCGTAATCTTTGGGGACATCATTTTCGAGGTTCTAAGAGATCATTTAAAATAAAATGAAAATCGATTTATCGAAAATCGTAGGATGGCCGAAGGCCTCAATAACAGCAACGAAAAGAGTTCGATGTGAAAAGTTTTTTAAACCCAAACGATCTCATCTGTCCTCTTGAAACTATGATAATAACTTGTAAGATAAGGAAATACACGTTGAGATTTTGTACATTTGAACTGACAATTGTAAATGGAGGCTCCGCGATAATCTTTGGAAAAGCAAACAAACTTGGGACGAATATGAAGGATTGGGTCGCATAGGGAAATGACAAGTAAGTCAGGAATATTGCAGAAATCAAGTTGCAAGTTTCGCTTGCAGTCGCAATTATTGCTCTTCATGAGTGCGGGCTTCGACGAAGGAAGTGGCTTAATTGAAGAATTAGCTTCGGTAGGAGTCGAGCTCGAAGCCGTTCGCTATGCTGTCACCGTGGAAAGGAACAGCCTCGCTGCTGCTGCTGCTGCTGCTTCTGGCTCTTCCTCTTTTACTCTCGACTCTGCTCTTACTCGACTTCTCGAGTGTATCTTGTATTCTTCGAGTCGACAGGGTTATATATACTCATTCTATCAAATGGATCGATAAAACTTTCCAGTCCAATACATTGTCCACGTTTTTTAAGTAAATTTTATCAAAAATTCAAAGAACTTGACTATTTAGAGATTTTTGTTGCAGGCGAAGACTAAAATCTAGTTATTTTTAAAAAAAAAAGGATCCCTTTTGATTTTTAATTCAACTTTGAAGCGCGGTGAGTCAAAAATTCAGAGAACTTAACAAAGTGAGTTCAAGAATTCAAAAAACTCAATTATATTGAGGTTTTTTTGCAGTAAAACTAAAATCTAGTTATTTTTAGTAAAAAAAAAACCATTTTTTTGATTTTTAATTCAACTTTGCAGCAAAGTGAGTTAGGAAACCATAGAAATCGATCGCTGAGTATATAAAATATTCGACAAACAAGCAGAAGTTTTTTGCAAAAATATAAATTTTTGAAATGCATGTCATTTTTTCCGGGATTGCTGACTTTCATCGAAATATTTAATGCTTTTGATTCGGTATTTTTTTAATAATCGAATCGAACTTTTTCCTGTGAATGTACCTGCGAAATATTTTGATGGTTTTTCTAAGTCGAGAGTATACAACGAAACTAAAATAAAATGAAATAAGAAAAAATAAAAAATCGAGTATAAAACAACACTTTTTTCCAGCTCTCACAAAAGTGCCTATTAAAATTCTGCATTTTTATATCCAAGAAGAGGAAAAAGCTCAGTTATCACGTACTTCGTGACGAAATTCTTTCTATCAAAATACTTTGCACGAAAGCTTCTAAATAACCACAGAGATTAAAAAAATAAAATAGAAATTTGACTTTTTGCTTAATCGTGAAATACGTCACTGGAGAAATTGTTCAAATGAATAATACTTTCAGTTGTTACGTGGACGAGGATTGAAAGTGAAAGAACTTTATAAGTGACTGCTTTTGCGAAATAGAAAAACATGGTTGTCGGGGCTCTAAGCTCGCGCGCACATTGACGATTCTCTTTGTGAAATCGTTGAAATATTGAAATGTAAACTCAACTGAACGTTTCGTTTGCTCACTTCGTGTTTCCCTCACTGGAACGATGGAGCTTTATTTCGCTAATTTCGTACAGTTCTGCATTTTCATATCTATACATACATTTTTTTTTCACAGTTGGAATTACTTTCAAAAATTTATTATTATACTTTCAAAGTAGTTTTTTCATTTGTCACTTTAGTTTTGTCGTTCTTCAAAATCAACTCAAAAAGATCTTTCGGTCCAATTAACGAGGAAAAATTGAATTGTCAGCAAGTTTTTTATCAACGAAAATTTGTTAACTGTCAAAAAAAACCGATTGTTGTAAACCCTTGAAAAGTTTAGAAAAAAAAACAAAAAAAAACAAAAAAAACAACTACTTATTCGTGCGAGTCTGGGTGGACACACGTGTGGGTTGTGTGCATGAGTTGACCTTGTGATGAAAATCAAACAGTCGTATCTCGAGACTGCCTTGAGCGAAAGAGAGGTCCGCAAATTTGGAGGATAAGCGAAGCAGTAAATTTGGTTTGTTCTGATTTTCTCAAAAGTTGTAAAAAAATTGAAAATTTGATAGGAACTTCGAGGTTTTTTTTTTTTCGAAGAATTCACGAATTTGATGATTTTTTAAATTGTTTATTAGAATCTCGTTTGACTTTATTTTCTGGACGTCATTTCCCAATTGTTTACAAAGTATTTTTTCTTGAAAAAAAAAAAAATGAAAAAAATGAAAAGAAATTAATGTTTTGCCAGTGGATCAAGGCTCAAAGTGGTTTGCTCAAAGAAAACCACGCGAAAGAGAGGAAAGTGCGAGTGACGGAAGTGTCTGGTTGGACCCAAAGTATCCTTTGGTTTTGTAAAAAGCTTTCGCCTCTATCGAGAGGAGCTGAGCATACAACAAAGTTTTTCGTGGTGGCGTCGACGACTTAACCTCTCTCTTGTACTTTGAAAGACTGAAAATAATCCATGCACCTAACTCCAGTGTTAACACTTTTTTCTTTTTTTCTTTTATAATAATTTCACCTCATCCTTCAGCCTCGTTTCTCCTTTGTGTCTCTGCGCTCTTTGTGCAATCGTTTCAGTCGCAGTCTCCCACTCGACAAAAACGAGTTTCCATTAAACAAAGTCTTGCGTTTTAACGTCAAATTTGTTTGTTTTCGTTTCGTCTGCTTTTTACGATACTGTATTTTTGTTCATTTATTTATTTTTGTTACTAAAATAACTTGCTGGGTATTTTTCAATGAAAATTAAAACATTTTCTTCATAGTCCGAGTGTTTCTGGTACGAAATGTATAATCGATATATTAAAAATAAATATACAACGAGAATAAGAATTAAATCGGAGAATAAATAAGAATTTTTCACCCACGCACCAATCAAGTTTTTCGAGGAATTTTAACAATGCATTCAGTCATCCTCTAGAGAAAAATCGCTTCGTGTGCCTCGCTTTTACTTCCATTTGTACCGTTTCTCATTGATTAATGAGTTTGTCTCGATTACCCTTGGTCCTTAATCGTCTTACGATGTCGACGTGTCCGCCTACTAGCAACGAACAAAGAACTTCTATTTCGTAGAATTTGAAAAAATCTTTGTTTATATTGACTTTTGTTGTAAAAAGTGGAAAAAACGTATTTTGAAGACTCACATACACTTGGAAGTGCTAATTATATCGGAGCATTTTTTTTTTCTGTATTTTAAGGAGTTTCGATACAAGTCATACAATGTAATGGTTCAGTTTACCTTTAGAGAGAATCTTGAGGGAAATTCTATTGTTCTCGAGCAAAGCGCTAACTTCACACAACAAAATTTCGTATAAAAATTACACGATTACCGAAAAATTGATCGTTTTCGTTGACAAAAAAATGAATAATTAATAAACTATGTAGACGAATTATTTCATTTTCTGGTGGCATAATTGTTATGATATTTTGAGTGGTTTGACAATTTTTTATAAACTTTTTTGCATTTTTTCGTATTGTTTCGTGCACTCAACTGAAGTTTAGGGATAGCGTAGGCACGTCTCTGTGTTAAAAAGTGACTCTTCATTTGTGTGTGAATGAATTTAATTGTGAAAAACCTGTCGATGATTTAGTGTGACGTCAATTTGAAAGAGGCTGATCGTAGACTCGAACGAAACCTTTTTCTCAACGAACCTTTTCCTTAATCGTCTCGCGGTTGACGTCACGACGTGCGATAAGGAAACGAAAGAAGAAGAAAAAACGTACAGCGAAGCGAAAGAGAAACGAAGCAATTTTGAAATTCTTTCAAAGTTACGTCCCTATATTTTTATATTTTATTCCTCGCGCCCTCCATCCCCCTCGTACTCCGCTTCTCTTTCTTTCTTTCTTTCTTTCTTTCGATCTACGCATCCCATCACGCAGATCGAAGAAACTTTTCCCTGTACCGGCAGATAACGACACACGTTTGACAATCCCTTGCTGGGGTGAAAAAGCATGTTTCAAAAATCTCGAGCAGCACGGAAACTACTTCTTGCAAGCCCTCGAAATAGCTTCATCGTTCAGCCAAAACGTTTCTCTCGTCCATTCGTTTAAAAATAACGTATTTTTTCTTTTTGCAAACCTCGGCAAATAGATTTTTTGTTCAATCGACGAAAGAATGATTTTTTTTTTTCAGACATTATAATTCTCTGGTGAATAAATTACGAGATGAATTTTTATTTTACTTCTTTGGACGCGATTCAAATAAAAAATGAATCCATTCAGTGAATCGTTAATAACAAAAATTAGTTATTATCATGTTTATAAAAATGAAACTAAGTAACGACAAAAAAATCCTACGACATTTACTAGATGATGGTGCGCAGAATAGGCAGAACAAATTTCAAGGCAATCGGTTCATTGGTTTTCGAGAAATGTTGGATGCCGATTTGAAAAACGGCGTTTCAAAAAAAAGCGTTTGAAAGTTCAGCAATGAACAAATGTTGAGATTCGTCGACTTCCATGGAATCATCGATACGAGGCCCACAGTGCAATTTTTTGAGGAGACATTATTGAGACCTCAAAATTCAAAGAAAATGCAAAGAAAGAAAAGAAAATCGATTGTTTCCGACCATCCAGGTCTCGCTTAATGGTTCGACCTTTAAAATGACGTCCTTTTCAACGAAACAAGTGTTACGCAAATAATATCTCGATGGTAAATGCGTCTCTGAAGAAATGGAAAGAGTCCTGGAGACTGAGAATTTAGTGGAATATCGATTGGAGCTTCACCGATTTCCAAACTTCTGTTTCGAACAAGTCTCTGTTCCAATCAATTGCCGCAGATGTTTCCATACTTTCCGGTCATTTTTCACCTGCTGTATTCTTTACCAAGTTTTTTTTTATCTTCTCAATAGATCGATTTGTTGGATTAGGTAGAACGGCAGACCTCAAACTCAAAGAAAATGCAAAAAAAAATCAAAAAATCCTTGTTTTTTTTTCAACCATCCACGTGTGTATCTCCCCTTAATTAAAATTGTCCCTTATCCCATTCGAACTTTCACTGCTTGCTCGGTACAGTCGTTGTGCTCGCGTAATACTATCGTGGGAGTAATTTTCACCACGCGAACTCTGTAAGCAGACGCGTGCAAGGTCCAAAATTTACCACATGGGTCAAATTTGCACTAACTTCTCTACGTTAGTCGTGCGCGGTGACGTACTTCGTAATAAATCCCTTTTGCCGTAGGCGTCAAAGCGAAATTCAATAGGTGGCTTAGTTTAGATTGAAATGTTGGGATCCTCGAGAAATACGTTATATTTAGAGAGAGAATTTGCCTATCACGAGAGAATAGGCGCTTCATTTCAAAGAGATTTTTTTTTTTATGAATGACTTCAAACGTCTGTCAAAGTGCGTCAATAATTGGAATCCAATTGGTCCCTGGAGCTCATTTTTTCAATGTTTTTTTTTTTTTTTCAAGATATTTTACTTATTTTAGTGACTTTTGTCAACTTTTTCACTTTTTTTTTTTCAACTTTGAACTTTCGAGTCAACTTTTGAACGTGACTGTTCCCGAGACTACTGCCTTAACGGTAAATTCAACAAATTTTGACCAAGTTCTACTGAGTCAGATAGAACTTTGGCAATTGCAACCGGATATATATTTTCCACTGAATCCGTGACAGAATACGAAGCTGATGTACATATATTCGATGGATTCACGTATAAGAACGTAATCCCGATGCAAAATTCGCAGGATTTAATGGATAGCCGGAAATCCTTCGAAAACGACGACAAATTTCTATTCAACCGGAAATAATATTCGGTCGAGTTGGACGGTCGCGAGTCTTTCACCGAGGATACGCTGAGCTCACAAATTTTCTTATAACTTTACTAGAGAGTAGCGCAGAAACGGAATCGTTCGGAAAGTTTAAACACTTTTTACATATTACGAGACATTCGAACGTTCTTCGGATTTCGTATTAATTTCTGTATAGTTTTTCGTTAAACGTCATTAAAAAAGTAAATAAAATAAAAGAAAAATCGATGGAGCCGCGATAAAATGGCGTTTTTTACAATCTTAAGTCCCGCAGTCAAGTCAAAGTTTGATGAACTAGTTTTGAAAACGCTTTGAAAATGATTTGAGGAATGATTGAAAAGGAAGGTCATCGCCGTGGGGTCAATTCTATAATCTTAATAGGTGTATAACAAAAAAAAAGGGATGAACTTGGTTAAATTCTGGAAGTAAGATAGCGATGGTAAAATGAACAAGAGATAAAGGAGAATGATAATAGTTAAGTATAAAAAGAAGAAAAAGAAGAGGAAGGAATGAGACGCGGGCGATATCCTGGGAAAGTTGGATGATTGGGTTTTCGTTGGGGAAAAAGATTATCGCAATTGGGAGAGCTTTGCGGAGGTTTAAAGAGTATAAGAGGAGGAGAGAAAAAAATGGAGAGGATGGTTGTGTGTCCCGGTCGAGGGGAATTGTTCCGTTTCACGGAGATAATCATTGAGCAAGATAGTCGTAAATTCCTCGGGGATGCTAAGGTGAATCTAGTGGAGAGAAAAGAAGGGAGGGTCGGGGGGGGGGGGGTAACTGGAGATTTGTGGGAGAGTTCGTGGACCGGCGCCTTAGGGGTTGTACTAAAGATGATAAGGATCACAAGTGGCTCAAAGATGACGTAACTCGAGAGCTACTTTTCGCTCAAAAGCAAAAGAGAGAGACTAAGCCATGAGGTCTGTTGGGCGATAAAAAAAAATGAAAAAAATAAAAATAAACGATGGGGGGATCTTGTAGAAAAAAATAAAATGGCGCAAGGCTGATAACCGATTGTATATCTCGCTGAACGTCCATCAAGGTCTTCAGGCTTTTTATATGTACAACTGTCGAGCTATCCTGTCTCTCTCTCTCTCTTTCTCTCTTTCTATCTTTGGCTTTTCTCTCGTCCAGGTGTTTTTGAGATAATTAATTGCGATTGCGTCGTTCGTCAGGCACGTAACACGTCATCGGACGAAGAAGCTGACACAGTGTGTGTACACTTTGTATCTTATCTTCATCGCACGAGAGGATCTATTTATTCGTAAAGCTGTTGTAGTAGCCTCCTATGTTTACATGAGTATGGTTCGATATGAATGGCTCGTACGTTGAAACAGAAGCAAGTAGCATCGACCCGATACTACGATTATGTGTGACGAGTCAATGACGGAGTGTGGGAGGAAAGTTTTTTCTTTCTAATTTAAAGAACCTTGAATATGACGGTTATATGTGTATTGTGTGTTTTTAAAGATTGTCGCTTAAGGGGTTTCGGTACAAGTGACCAAATGTAATCATTTTATTCAAATTTCTACGATACGTTCTTTGACTGATCCTGAATATGTCTTCCAACTTTCAAAACGATTGTCCGCACCGTTTCCACAAAATTCTCAAATGAAAAGTCACTTTTTAACACAGAGACGTGCCTACGCTATCCCTAAACTTCAGTTATGTGCATGTAACAATACGAAAAAGTGTAAAAAAGTTTATAAAAAACTGTCAAACCACTCGAAATATCATAACAATTATGCCACCGATAAATGAAATAATTCGTCTCCATAGTTTATTAATTATTCATTTTTTTGTTAATGAAAACGATCAATTTTTCAGTAATCATGTAATTTTTGTACGAAATTTTGTTGCGTGAAGTTAGCACTTTGCTTGAGAACAATAGAATTTGCCTCCTGATTCTCCCTGAAGATAAGCTGAACCATTACATTGTATGACTTGTACCGAAACTCCTTAAAGTCCCAAGCTGTTTTTTTTTTTTTTTTTTTTTTTTTTTTTTCAGTTTATTTATTTATTAAAAATGCAAGAAGTTGATTAGTTTGGAATCTCTCAATAAAAACATAATGAATTACCATATCTGACGACGTATAATTGTCCGATGATAGGCTTTTGACAGTTTGGACGAGAACTGCACTATGATTAAATTGTAAAAGACATGCAACAGATTGATCATCGTACAGTGGAATTCTGACAGTATTTTCAAAGCAAGTTTTTCCAGACACCATAAAAGCGGAAATTCTTATGGCTTGGCCAATATCCGGCTGGAGTGCTTGATATTGTTCATCGAAATTCACTTATTTATCTTCTTTCCTCTCGCGCGGTTTCGTTGAAATCCAATGCATCATTGAATCTTTTTCCCAGCATACGATTCAATTCAATGTTTCACGATTGAATTTTCGTTCAATGGTGTAAAAAAAAAAAAAAGAAAAAAAAGTTTTCTCACGCTCTGAATGTCTGCGGTTCTCAGTGGGTGGCTGCGAGCTGGAGGAAAAGATATGATATAAAATGAGGCGGGGGGGAGGGGAAGGGAGGAAAGGAAAGGAAGAGCAAAAGAGAACAGAGAGAAACAGAGCACAAGAGACGTAGGTGATGGAGGACACGTATAACCTCGGCCCGATCGATTTCGGCGTTGCCTCGGAGAGCGCATCGACGAAATTAGAACGACCACAGGAGGGTACCTTATATTTACTATGTGGATGTTACGTGTGGATACATATATACATATAAATATATGGGACGTCCCAAAAGTCTTCCTGACATTGCGAACAGTTACCCTTGGGGTCGAAAAGGACCCCCAATCTTCTCTTTAGCACAGAACGTTTTCTGTGCAGGATAATGGGGTTTAATCTTACACCATTCTCTTCGTTTTTTCATGCAGAAGAGAATGGTCTATGATAAAGTCATATTTGATAAAGATTTGATAATAAAAACTGTATGAAAAGAAAAAAACGTTTCAGAATAAGATAAAAAAGGTTTATTACTTTAAAAAATTGGCTTTTCCTTCGACCCTGTTGCAAGGATCTGGGGTTAATTCAGTGCCAGTGACCAATCCAGTGAACCCTGGACTCCTCAATTCTATTCTCCCAACCGTGAACCCTGCGAAGGGGTCGGAAACGACCCCCAATATTATCTTTATCATAAAACGTTCCCCGTGCACGATAATCGGGTTTAATGGTACACCATTCTCTTCGTTTTTTCATACAGAAGAGAATGGTCCATGATAAAGTCATATTTGATGAATATTTGATATCGAAAACTGTGTTGAACGAAAAAAAAAGTTTAAGAAAGATGAAAAAAAGAGTTTTTCACTTTAAAAAATTGGGTTCTTTTCCCACCCTGTTGGAGGGATCTGGGGTTAATATATTACGAGTGGCCAATTCAGTCCCGACCGTATACGACGATGCGCTAGATCCTATCCGTTGATTTTATAAAGTGGGTGCGCGCCTTCGAAATACTCCACGCTCCGTTTTATGCTGAACCGGATTGCCTATGAATAATTTCATAACATTTAATTAACGTAGCATTGTTGAAAAAACAAACGAAAAGGAGCACTTTACCCTTTAAAAATCTTTCAGATGTGATTTTTGAGACGCTCGGTACTCAAGTGACAGGTCTGTGTGCTTGCTCGCGATTTCTCCGAACTAATGTCTTATCATCCAATAGGAAATCGATGAAAGTTAATGAATCATACATCCATTGATCGTTCTCCAGGATAAATAAGCTTTTTTCTCGCTATCGTTGATTCACACATTAAAATTTGGCGCAAATGTATCTGAAGCGGAATTTCATCGCTGTTCGGGGATCAATTATTAAATAAAAGCTCTCACTGGGTCACTGAGCAACGCTAAACAAATTTAAACATATTTTTTTTCTTTAACGATAACTTATCAACCCTCCGAGTGTACATCCTTAAATTTTCAATTATTTCGAGTAATTTTCAACAAGATTCTTCCACACGAAATCGAGAAAACTGAAAAATTTGGGGTCCATATTCCCACCAGAGTGCAGTCCAAAGACATACATCGTTGAAAAGCTCGCCGATGTTTATCCCGACGATCAAAAGCTTCAATGACAACACTCGATCAGATTTTTCAAATTCTTTTCCTAAAAAGTACTCGATTGTGCGATCATTAACCTCTGTTACGAATATCACAACCCTTTGATTCGAAGCTCTAGACACTCGATCACAAGGCAAGGGAATATACTATTTGATTTGACATCCAAAGCCTAAGCTCTAAGCTGACTCGATCATGCGAAGTCTTGACTTCCGGGGCGAAGCGATAGACAGTCATTAATAATTGTATTATTATTAATAGCTTGATTATGGGCCACTGTGAACAGAGGTCAAAGTTTAATGCGCATGAACAATTATGAAAAAAAAAACGAAAAACAATAATTATTACTAAAAATAATGACCACTTTCAAAACTAAAACTGCCTTCATATTTATCTTCTGTTTTATTTATAGTTCGAATTTGTAGATAATGATCATTTTTCGCAGTTCATTATAATTAAACTTTTGTTTTTTTTTTGGTACCCGTGTAATTTTACGTCCTAATCGAAAAATAGCCACCAAGAGATCGATCAATAATTCATTTAAGACATAGGGGCGAGATCGTAAACAAGTTTTAGTGCATTAGGGAATAATGTACCTTAATAGGGTATAAAATGTGAAAAAAATCGATGAGACCGCGTTCAACAGGGAATCGGATGATGGAAGATGTATCCACGTAGTGTAAGTATAAAGTTTTCCAAAAGTAACTACGACGAGGCGTTGTCACTGATGAAGATAATGAAATTATGAATTCACGTGTCTGTTTATTTTTATTTGGAGTGAAACCAAGTGTGCAGTGAGCGAGTCACGCCTTTTTTATCGTGGGGTTCAAATGACAGAGACTTGTCCTTGATCGATTTTCTAGAAGCACTCCACACCCTTTGATCGGACTCGGATCTTATCGGATCGTTGATCTTCGGTCGGTTGACATTTTCTTAAGGCCTTAAGCCATCATAGGATTTTCGAAGAATTTATTTTTATTTTTTTTATTTCAAATGGTCTCTTAGGATCTTAAATATAATGTCCCAAAAGATTGTGGCCGGGAAAACCTCCAAGTACTCGGTTTTCGAATTTTAGTACAAGGCCGTCTGATCCGCAGCGAGCTACTCAAAACTTCAAACGCGTTTATCTCAAAACTGCATTTTTTAAGTTGGCCGGACTCATAACTCAGACAATTTTCAACCAATTGACTCGAAATTTTGAATATTTCTTTAAAAATACATTGTCTATGGAAGTGCGTAGGATTTTTTCTTGATATTCCATAGTTCATTTGTTATTAACAATTATCTGACGATTTTTTAGGCAAATTTATCACTTTCCACTTCAGAAGTGCGCCATTTGGCCAAAAATCAATGTATCGCAAAAATCCAACGTACTTCTGTAGCAGTCATTATTTATAATCGAAAAAAAATCATTGGCTCATTATGATTGAAAAATTGCGGGAGCTGTCAGTCCGGCCGTGGAGCCTGAAAAAACGGGGACTTAATCGAGAAAAGGCGGCACAGCCGCCACTTTGAAATAAATCGCTTCAAAAAATTATTGTAAACAGTCACTGATAAGTATGATAAAATCCCGTTCTTATAATCTCGATATATTTTGAAGTATCTCTGAAAAAAAAATCCCCAAAAAGCCTATTTTCTTCAGTACAATGTATCGTGTGAATTATTCTTCTAATTAATGACTTTTGAGGCAAGCTGTACAAGTTGATGGCATAACGAGGCGAGACATTGCCCGTCGTGACTCCTCAGTACATTGGTGGCAGCCGCGGGCAGCCGTCTTGACCTTAACCACGGCCATTCGGTTATAAATAAAGAAGCCAACATTGGCGAACTAATAAGAGAATGAGAGAGCTCACATATTCGCTCGATAATGTTGCGAATCAAACACACGTGTGTCTCGGGACTCCCCTGTCCCTCGTCGTAGACTGCTCCCGTTGTAAACGTCATTTTTACTCTTTACCATCATTCCTCGCTGTCTTTTTCTTATACTTTTTCAAAATAATAATAATCATGATGGCCATTGGGGTTGATTCGTTGTCACGGATCCCAAGTTTTTGTTACGTGGTCCATTTTACCACTAATTCCCTCAGCAAACCGTTTCGACGATTTCTCGTCTTACCTCATCCTCGTGGATTAAATGGGGGCGTGGCTCCCAAGGGTCTAGAGTGTGCGGAACACTCAATCGAGTCCACCTGACACGTGTAACCGCGGGCTCGTGCACGTAACTCAAGGGTGAACACTCGCCACTATTCGCTTCTCAACTAATTAATATACAATCTTACAAATTTTCATGTTAAACTTTGCCAAATTATGTTTTACGTTGTTTTGGGTGGAACAACAGTTTTGGAAAGTGGCAAGGGATCAAATTTGCCTTGGAAATAAATTTTCCATCATTTTCTGCGTAAAATTGAGACTCGAATTCGAAGGAACAGAGAACGAACGTCATTATTCTGAATCTTCAACTTTTTCCAACATTTTTCATCGGGAATTGCAGTATTTTCATAAAAGTAAGAAGTAAAGAAAAATGCTTGTTAATTCAAATTAGTTCCAACAGTTTAATTGCCCGAAAGGAAAAAAAAAAAAACAGTTTGACAGTTTTCGTTCGACATCAAAATCTCGAAGACCCGATTCTCCGAGAATGTAAATAATTAGAAAAAAAAAAGTGAAAAACTCGTAGTTTCTTTTGGTCTTTAGAAAATCGTCAAGGCTGATTCGCATTGAAAGAGTTTTTCGAGTCGATCGCGTCATTCTGCGCCAATGACAAAACAACGTTTCGTAGAGGAAAAAAAAAAACAAAACAAAAAATAGAGGAGGAACAATCGTATTTTAGCAGACGGAAATCCGCGGAAAAAAACGAAACGAATGAAAAAAGTTGGCCGACGAAACAATCGTCGAAGAATTGCATAGAGGCGCGGGTTCTCGGCTTTGTGTAATTGGAAATTGGCGATTGGTGCGGTCGTCCATGGAACCTGTTATATATTCATTGCTATATATATATATATATATATATACATATGTAATGACACACACTCACATACACACTCGACCACACACACACGCACACAATATACAGATATTAACGCGAATAAACGTATTGTTCTATTTGAGGATGGTTCACACATGAAAAGAAGGATACAGCAAACATGAGTTGAGAAAAGGGCGGGATCTTGACGTCGTAGTATTGCCCAAGTCACGTTAAAGAATTAATTTTCCACTTAATTATCGAAGAATTTGATAAAACTTGCGAAATAAATGAATTATGTGATTTTTAATATCTTTTAGGAATATTAAAACATATGAACTTTGAGAAAAAAAGGTTTAATATGAAGTTTAAAGTTTGAGAAATGACCTGCGTTCCCGTATAATTTATCGCTGTGTATCTTCGTAAATGAACGGCCAAAATTGTTGATTTTTTCAGACAAATATCGTCATTCGTTCCTCTGTAATTGAGAAGAAAAAAAATAAAAATCTGTTGAAAACTTTGGGAGTTATTCCGACGTGAAATGACAATTTTTCTACTGCTCCTCATAAGAACGCGTGAAAAATTGTTACATCTTCGATCGCTAATATCTCGAATCCGGGACAAAATTATTCGTTTGGTATTTCTTTATCTAGTTTTATTTTTAAAATCCTGATTTAAATCGTCGAAATTTGGTATTAATTTGTTAGAAAAACGATTTTGCGAGGCTACTACCTTAATATGGGGCAAAATGGACCCTTGAGAGTTACGGCCCTTTGGTTCAGCACCAATTGTCACGTGTTTAAAAGTATTGGCAATATATGATCATCGTGTAGTTTGTACACGAAGTATAATGGTGTGCGGTTTAGGAATGATCGGGTGCGAGTCCCGCGGACGTGTTATCGGACGGCGCCGAACAACAGACAGCCGCGAGTCGAGTAGTGCACTGTGTTCTCCACCTCATCGTCTTTCTCTCTCTCTTTCTCTCTCTCTCTCTCTTTCTCTCTCTCTCTCTCTCTCTCTCTTTCTCTCTCTCTCTCTCTCTTTCTCTTTCTCTTTTCGTTCTCCGCGCCTCTTCTCGTCCACGTCGTTATCGTCGTTTTCGTCACGCCCACGCGACGTTTCCATTAATGGAATTTCGATCTATAACCATTCTATACCTTTCAGGATTGTTTTTTATCCTGTCTTCATATTCTCGTTTACGTACACTTCGTACTTCCTTTAACTGTCCAAAGACCTCTTTGGATGACTTGAAAAAAAATGAATGACGATGTTTCATTGCTTCAGAGGCAAATTTCACATCAAAATTTTTAACTTTATTCGTTTTCTTGGGGACTTTTTTAATTTTCTTAATTTATAAAAATACGCGGCCAATGACAGACGTTCTTTTTTTTTTTTTTAACTGTCAATGAAATTCGTGAAACCGCGAAAAAAAGGCTTTTCTTCTTGATTTTTTTTTCTGCGGTGGTATTAATAATCCTGTTTCATTAATTTTGTATCTACATTATAATACAACTTCTGAAATATGTTAGAAAAAATATTCAATGAAAAATATAGATGAATGAGCCCGTAACAGCGAATCTCCGGAGGCGCCTCGAATAAAAGTTGCTTTGTGGTGAACATCGTAACTCGTTACCGGATTATTCGAAACAAAAAAATCGATATGGGTTTCAAAGGTGATATGTTTCCCGAGGTAATCACGAAAAGTTCTTTTTCGATTTTTCGCAGTATTTAAAAGTGGAAAACGCGATTTTAGCTAAAAAAAAAATCGCTAAATTTGTTGTTAAAAAATGAAAATGAAGGGGGAAAAAACCTTTTCGCGATTGCCTGCGTATTTATGTGTAGAAATATCGTTCAAAATTTCAAAACAATTGGTCGATTCTGCGTTCTGATGTTGCCGGACTTGAAAAATGACGTTTTCTGGAAAATCGATCAAAGGTTTTCTGTACTCGACCATCGAGTATGACGGCCCTTCGTTTGAAACGCTGTAGCTTCGTTAGTTTTGCTCCGATTTACTTGAAATTTTGACACAACGCTCTTGACATATTGTACATTCAGAAAAAAAATATTAAAAATTCAACAAATAAAAGTTTTAAAGCCTTACCCCGCCCTTAACGTGTCCATCGTCCTGGACGATCTTAAACTACTCTGCGAAGATTCCAATAACGTAAAAGGTTCGAATTAACAAATGTTTATAAACGAAAATAAATCGCGAGTCATTATGGCACATCCGTGAAGATTTTCTCAAAAAATCTCTCGGTTAATTCAATTTAAAAAATAATAATAATAAAAAAAAAAACAAGTTTTAAAATCTTCCCTCGCCCCCTTAACCCTGAAAAGCTCCTCCTTTCAGAAATTGCATTATTACCATGAAATTTTTAGCGCAGAATAAATCACGTATTCGAACTGGAGGATTATACGATAGAAGCTCGTTTTAGTACTTCGTTATGGTTACATCATAAGCGCGGAGTTTCGTCTGTGGCTGCTGGGAGAGTGTCTCTCGTTGAAGTGGACGAGAAAAACGAGCGCACCGAGAGCGCGGCATCTTTCTTAGCATCATTTTCGACGAGCAGCCGCCCCAGACGAGTCGTTTCCGAATGTGTTGCGTCACGCTCGTCACTCGACGAGTTACATCGCCAATCGTCGACATTTTATTCAATTATAACAATGACGAGTTTGATTTTTCCATTTTTGCAACTAGTTTCAATTTTGACACTTATTTTCATCCTTTTGCGACATAATTGAACGAGATTTTTTTTTAATTTTCAAATTCAACGGAATTAACGACCCTTAGGTTTTTTTTTGTAATTTTTTTATGGAAAAAAGCTGCAGAAAGAATCGTAGAATCCAATTTTCTTGTAAAATCCACGCGACAAGTTTTTAAATTGTATTTATTTAAATAATTACGAACCAATTGTGCAGTTTTGAATTTTCAATGAAAATATTTTTATGAATGGGTCGAAAGAATTTTGAAAAATGAGGTTTTCGTGAATTTTCTCTGAACTCTTGAATATCAATGGCTTTTGTGCCAACTCAATTTTCATGAAATTAACTTTCCCCAATAATATTTCATTCGTCATAGAAAACAAAGAGACTACTTTCAACTGACGAGTCATTTTATCTCTGTCAAGACGATTTTGGCCACCTGTTTTGCGCTAGAAAGTAGAAAAAAAAGAGAAATATGCGATCTACGGTTAAAAGGGTCACAATCGATCATAAATGAAGGACAGAAATTCAAATGTCCTTCCAAAGTAAAATCTTGTCCTTCGACCTTAACTATTATAAGGGTAAAAAAGTAAAAAAAAATCATATTTCCCACTAACCTTGACAGACTTTATTACATTTTCTTATAATTTTTGTAAAAGAAAAAAAAATTCGTACCAATGTAGGTCTCGCCAGATGTTTTGAGAAGCCGTTTGTACAGATCGAAGTAAAATATTTATTAGAACCGAAAATCAAGTTGAATCGTAAATACGTTTATCCATCGTAATTATTCAATGGCTAAAGAGAAATGGGGATACACAGGAATTAAAAGAGAGGGAGAGAGAGAGAGAGAGAGAGAGAGAAAGAGAGAGAGAGAGAGAGAGAGAGAGAGAGAGAGAGAGGCAGAGAACGATTGAAAACAATCGATATTCTGTCATTAGCTCCGATTAATTATAGGAACGATTGACCCCCTACTCTTTTACATATGTATACATCATCCTCTCCCAAAGATCCATTGTACGAGCTATACAGACACATATATTTCGCCGAACACTATTATGACATAATAGATACTATAGTGCATACGTACATGTGAAACACTCTAGTACTTAATTGGATGCTTGACGTCAATATTGTTGTTATCGTTATGATCTGTTCGTCAGTAAAGAATATTTGCTTTCCGATTCGTACCTTCATCGAGACTCCGTTGGTAACAGAGTTATTTTTTCGGACTTGACTAATTCACCAGAGTTCTTATAATTTTCTATTTCGAAACGTAACTCATTCGTAATATAATCATTTGATTTTAATATTTTCACAATCTTCAAGTATTCTTTAATAATCGAATGATTATTTCTTTGATCAGTTGGTAGCAAAATTGATCGTAATAATTCGTATGATGAGGGAATGAAAAAATAAAAAATAAAATTTGATGATTTTTTGATAAATATTGTAATTTGTGGTATTTTATTGATAAGTGATCCTTTTCAATTGGTTCGAATTGAATGTTTCACTGTTTTGATCCTTCATCTTGAAAGCTACATTTTCTTGACCTCTGTAGAACAGCTGACTCTGTCTCTGTTTCCATCACTTGCCCAAGTGAGCTGGAAAAATAAGGCTTTATTTTGTTCTCAGATGTCACTCTCTCCTGTTATCATGGTGCGAGGCTTTTGAACACTACAATTTTATCCCTGGACCGGAAATCACCGCTTGCCGCTAGCTCTCACGCTGTTCTTTTTGTTTTCTCATCAAAACTGCCCGATACGTACGAATGTACGATAGAGACGCACCTATGCGGTAAAGAGCTCAAACTCTCAAACTAAGGCAATGGCCGTTTCTTACTCTACCTCGTTCTATTTTTTTTTTTTCACTGGGACAAAAAGGAAGCTCTTCGTGTGAGGCTGCGTCGACGTCTTTCGTACGCTAGACCGAACGAGATTCTTCTATATGTCAACTCAATAATTTATTATTAGACATAATAGGACGGATAAATGGGTTGAAGAAAAAAAAAAAAACTAAAAAATGCGGCAATGTTTCATACTAGTTCGGTCGCTGTTGTCAATATCGATCGTCGGTAATGTAGTAACTTCAGCAGTTTTCAAATTAGAATAAAACGGCAGAATTCAACTTTTTTTTATCTGCTATTGATGATTTTATCGCCGAGGCTACATTTTTCTTTACAAGTATCGATCACTCGAAAAATTCGAGATAATCAGAAAATGCAGGTGCCGACAAAAACGTTTGCAAATACTCAGTCGGTATCGCGTGTCAAAATTGAACACCTTGACAGTCGGTTAAGAAGAGAACGTAAGAAATACGATGCCACTAGTTTGCAGTGTGATTATTCACATTGAATGGTCAAAAATTCGATTGACGCCTCTACTCTTCTTTTCATTTTGCGCTTTTACCGACAAGAGTAAAATTTCGATTCGGAATTTTGGATTTCGAAAAAACAGAAAAAGTTTTTTACCGACAGTCGGTAAGCTGCATCGTTTTTTAACATCAACGGGTTTTTGATGCATTTATCGACGGAGTCGTAAAGTCCAGTCTGTTCAATATTGACTGTTACTACTTGCCAATAAAATATTGAGACGAATCACTGGGTCGCTCGTCCCAACGGAAGAGGCAAATAAAATTCTTTTTGAAAATTGAATCTGTAATAAATATAAATTTTGATAAATTCACGTGTAAAATTGTATAATTCGAAAAATAAAGCAGAATAAAATGGAAAATTAAAGTTGTCGAATAATACTCATTAATAATAAACTCAGCGATGTCAATTTTATTATTAACTTTTAATATTAGTAATATGTTTCTGTATTTCATATGTGTAATTACAAGGGAATTACATTGTTCATATTTAATATTACCACATGTTGTTTTATCCTTTTTGTTCTTCAGTACAATCGGTAGTTTTCTTATAATTACTAATTAGCGGTACAACGTCGTATCGGGCGTCATTATACATTTACGAATTGTTCCATTGGAAGATCCATTAATGGCTCGTCGTCACACTATTAATCGTATAATTTCGGATGCCTTTCAATTTTTATTTCTCCTCTCCCCCTTTTTTTTATATTTTTTTTATTTATTTATTTTTAATATAATCTTTACCCACATTATTTTTTTTTCTCTTTGTTTTTACACTTAATAATACAATTCACATACAATTTTATTCGTGTCAATCGACTGCATCGAATCGTGGAGCCGAGGAAAAATGATAAAGTATTATAGAATCTTCGTTATTTTTTTTTTTTTTTTTTTTCTCTTTCGTCGGGTATGAAAAAACTATTTGCATTCTCATTTCGTAAGAGAACAAAAAAAACGACATTCTTCCCAAAGCTCATTCTGCCAGCAGATTATTACGACATATTTGACATTGAAAAACGTCGACGTGGGTCGTTTGCATTTGTTTTCTTTTTCTTCACTCGTTTTTTTTTTCTGTTTTTACTTATTTATTCATTTATTTTCTCTTCATTTTGCGTCAACAACAAACGAGACGAACAATCATTTTCATTTCAACCTCCACAGACACTCGCACGCACACACAAAACACATTCACATTTTTTCAAAAAATTGCAGCCTCAACGGACCAGGCAGAGTATTTTAAGATCGTTTATTAGTTGCAATGAAAATCGCTGTTCGTTCGTTTGATAAATGGTTTTTTTTTTTCCTTTTTTTAATTCTTTCAAATAATACAACAAACAAAATTCTACTCGTCCTGATAGTAACAATTCCGTCATCATTTCTACACACGTGTATCAGCAAATATTTCCTTTGATAAAAAAAAAGGTTATTCAATTTATCAATTTAATGAGAAGGAAATCGATCGCGAAACAGAGATGAAAATATTGAGATGTAGCGAAAATAGGGATTTTCTGTTGTTGTTGTTGTTTCTTTTTCATCGTATAGGATCGTAGAATAGAGTTTATTGAGAATTTATTCAGTGAAGATGAAAAAAAAAAAAACGGTTTGAAATTCGTCCATTTACTCATTTCGGTGTTGAGTCACGTATGAGTTAATCGATATACTTAGGCCCTAGCAAATAGTACGGCGAATAATCGCCTGTTTTATGTAATCAGGCAACGAATTGCTTCGATGGAAACGATTCACGCATTCCATTTGGAACTGAACCATTAGTCATCAATTTTATACTCTGTTCGTCGGATTTCAAATCATTCAACTATTGTGTATATTTTTTTTTTTTTTTTTACTCTTTGGGTTTGTTTGTTCTTTGCACTTGTTTTTATTTTAGTTTTGCATTTTGTTCATTTATTTCGGAATTTCTAATGGATCCCTACGTGTTATTTTGGAAGAGACAATACTTTAGAGACTAAGAGAAAGACAGAGAGAGAGAGAAAGAGAGAGAGAGAGAGATTGGGTTGGAGATTAAATTTCGTAGCGTTTTTTACAAATACGATTAATGACAGGCTGTTCACGAGCTTTTTAGTGTCGATTTGACGAATAAATATGACGCCTTCCGCCAAAGTTTTGGAAGAAAAAAAAAATTAATAAATAAAGTCTTTGGTGATAAAATATTTGAGCAAATGTCTGTATACGAATTACCGAAAATGTTCTTTTCGTCAACTCAACTTTTTCGGAGCCAGCTCTCGTTATTTTTATTTTTAGATTTTATTTATTTTTTATTATTTTTAGTCACTTTTCGAACTTTGATAAAAGCTCGTGGAACATTTCGCTGTGATTTCTACGGACTAGGATTCTCTACGATAGACGGTGCTCTTAAGTTTTGGAACGAACACTACGAGATAGGTTTGAGTTACGTTTAATTATACGATAGCTATTCGTCTCTTTCTTCTTCTATTCTTTGCTTTTTCTTTTCCTTTCGTCAAGACAGTTCAAGAGTGAGAGGAAATTTGAAAAGTATTTGGAGAGCGGACGTACGAGCCTCGAGATGCGAAAATCTTGTTCTTTTTTGCTTTTAATACTTTTTCCACATTGCATTTTTTTTTTGTTTTGATTTTGTCGAAAAAAACGTTCGACAAAGCATTGGTCAAAAAATCATTGAAATTGGAGTGTCTTTGAAATAAATTTTTCATCAACATTTTATTTCTAAACCTTTGAGCCATATATTTTACCTTTCGTGCAATTTACGAGAATCTCGACACTGGACAGTAAACTTGTTTATTTATTTAACAAAAAACTACGGTATGAAAAATTTTGAAAAAATTCTGTTAAGTTCTTTGGAGTATTTTGAGTTTATGAAAAAATTGTCATTCCCATGTTCAACTAAGTTTAGTGGAAATTGAATTTTTTCAATGAAAAATGATGACTGTTTATTTTTTATTTTTACGATGTTTTTTTTATTTTTTCAATGTTTTCATCACATAGAATGAAAAAAAAAAACTCGGTTCCTCTTGTAGGATTGCAAAAAAGGTAGATGGGTAAAGAAAAATCGTAAAATAGCTCAAAGAGTTAAGAAATAAAATTAGTCGTATAAAAAATAAAGTAAATAAGTTTTTTTTTTCAGATCTCGTACGAGCGAACTCTTGAAACAGAGGCTATCGAAAGATTGGTATTTTGTTTAAATTGTTAGTCGATTTGTCAATCTAAATCGTGTAATAGCAGTGACAGTTTTCAACCAAATATAAATATAGTTGCGATTGCAAGGCTATTTTTTGTGTGTGTTTGGTTACTTTTTTTTTCGTCTTCTTACATTCAACCTATACATCATCTCGTTCACTTATGCAATAACATTAATCAATATGTTTATGATACTTTTGGCAATATTTATGTACAAAAACGCAACGTGTGTATTTATCAATATCTTTTTTTCTCTTTTCTTCGTATTTAATCTCATCTCTTTTTGTTAAATATTTCTTGTTCTTTTTTGTTCTGTTTTTAATTTTTTTTTTTTTTTTTTGATAATTACGGCCTAAGCAAATCATATGCATGTGTAGTCCGTGAATGCTAGTTTCGTGGGCAATTCATCGTACCGACATTATTCATAAATATGGTCATTGTTAGTCGAAAGTTCGTTTTGCTGTAGAAAAAGAAAGAAAATAGCAACAACAACGACTCCCGCGCGACGGTTGCTCGTGTTAAATCGTCTCGAAATTTTCGATCCTCGCGACGACGAAACGCGCACGAGCGGTCTCCGTTTTACATATATTTAGATTTCTATAATACTCGTGAATTATTTTGTGATTTTTATTTTGTTGCATTTGATGATTTTTTTTTTTGGGTTTTTTTTTTTTTTTTCATACCGATTTCAATGGAATCGCTCGATTCTCGCAACGCCATGTTGCATTTACAAATATACTCGTTACAAAGCAGGCCACTCACCCTCGACTCCTCAATTACACTTAAGGAAACAATTTTTTCTTATTTTCTTATTTTTTTTTGCTCTTTTTCTTTTCTCCATTTTTTTCTTAAACAATATAATTATCATTGCACCCTCACATTTTGTTCTCTGTTTGTTACTCTCGCACGACGTTCACACTCGCTACAACTCGTATGAAAAGTTACGCAGTAACATGGCTTTTTTTTTCTTCTTCTTTTTTTTCCCTCCTCATTTGTTTAAATCGTTTTATCGGTTTTTCTTCATCGTTTTAAAATCTTACGTATTATCGTTAATTATTATTTATAGGTCATGGTAATTTTTACGTGAAAATACAAAAGTGATTATCATAATTCCCCGTGTTTAATTGTTTTTTTTTTCTTTTCTTTTTAATTATTTATAATAATAAATACGTAATCGTATGTAGGTACTTTACAAATTTCGACCAACGACGACTGTGCGATAATTTCTTTTCAATTCTTCCTTGTTTTTTTGTTTTTTGTTGTTGTTGTTGTTCAGTTTGTCGCTAAATCTATATATTTTTTTTCTCATTTTGTTTTCTCTTTTTATTGGTTTGTTTTTAATTTACATATATTCGTGAATCTTCGTTGATTCGATCGTTGGTCAATAACGACGAAAAAAAACGATTTAAAACAGCAACCACATTAACAACAACGAAATTCTTTCAAACAACAACGCGGACGAAGGATTTGTTGATTTGTTTATTTATTTATTTATTGAAAAAATCACTCTCGTTGTTATACTTCCTCGCGTTTGTGCAAATTGTCATAATTCTATATAAATATTCGAACGAGTCTTGGACCGGGGCCAATTGTTGATATACCGACCTCGTTATTTGTTTATGTACAAACGATGATCTTTTTCAAACTTTTGCGATCGTCAACGCGGAGAAAAAAAATTGTTAATATTTCAATCGTAGCTTCGAAATCATATTTGATGACTATAAGAATAGGAATAACGTGATAAATAACGATGAACATTATTATTAATATTATTGTTATTATTATTATTATTATTATTATTATTATTATTATTAATATTATCTCTTATTGGCATATCGGCAAAGTCGTCGTTCGTCTTTCGGAAGCAGCAGTTTTTTTTTGGGCTACGGCTATGGTGTTGGTTCGAATACGTATTTGGCATGAAGGTTCAAAAATGTCATTAAAAATGCCATAAATTCGAGTTTTTTTTTTTTCTTTCAATTTTACAAAAATATTCACACAATTTGCGGGAAAAGCAATGAATAAATACTTTTCGATAATGATCTTAGGCTATCGCGGCTGGAAGTTTTATGGAGTCTTGTACTTAAAATAAATAAAAAAAACAAAAATATAAAAAAAAAATGGAGAACGAGAGCAGTTAGAAGGATTTTCCGTGAATTTACGGGCAATTAAAACTGTGTAAAGTTTTTGTAAAAAAAAAAAAAAAAAACGAAACAATAAAAATGCAAAAGGATCGAGAGGATTATGAAAATTTGGGTAAAACATGGAGTTTGAGTTAATTCGAGGAAGCGATTAATGAGCTGGTTTAGTTTTTTTTCTTTTTTCACGATTAGCACACGAGTCTCGGTAAATAAAGAATGAATTCGAGGAAAAAAAATAAAATAATAAGAATATTTATTAGTGTATTCTTGTGGATTGAGATGATCGTATATTTATATATTTTTATTTATCTGTTAATATTATAAAAATTTTGATATACAGTACGAAGAAGCTCGAGGACGAAAAGTCACATATTTGTGAGGAGGAGGAGGAGGAGGAGGAGGAAGAGGAGGAGGTGGAGATATTTGAGGCGTATTCGTAATCCAGACACACATTCCCTTTACCCAGAAAAATCCATGCTGCCCGGTTATAATTATAGATATTTTCGCGTGTGAGGATAAAAACGAGTATATAGCGCAAAATATACAATATTTTATAATACTTCGCCGTCCTTTTTTGTTTTTTCATTATTTTTCAATAATTTCTTGGATTCTTTATTAGCGTTTTTTGTTTGTTCCTCATTTTCATTCTGTTTTTTTTTATTTATTTTTTATTATTTCTTCTTTTTTGATATTAATCATGGAGGGTAGGATGCAAGATCAGTATCGTTGGAATGGAAATTTCGCTTTATTTACTTAATTGGAGCATTTTTTGGTTGTTTTTTCTTTGTTTATTTTTTAATAGTTAGATTTTTGTGTGATTTTTTTGTTATTGTGCGATTACGCGCGCAACCATCCTCCACGATTTTCCGGCCTTTTTTTTTTGACGTTGGTCGACTCACTCTCCCCTCCGTGTACAAGGTAGTAGAATAAAAGTTTATCGTTTTTCTGGTTTGTTGTAAAGTATACGGTAAAACTTCGTCGGATAAAATTTGTGTAAACTTTGAATACAAATGATAAAGAGTGTACAGACGCCTTGCGTCGCACGTAGGATCGATCCTCCAGCTTATTTATCAGTTACAAGTGTTTTTCATTACTTTTATATCGTCCTGCTCGAACTACGATCTTGTTAGCGAATTTTTCTTGCATTTAAGTTTTTTTAAATATTTTTTTTTTATTTATTTTTTCATTCTTTCGTATTTTATTCGTAAGTGGCAAGCAAGAAATTACGATTACAGATTATTCGTGCGTGGTGTTTTCTGTTTCCTTAACTTTCCGAGTTTGTTGCATGCAGTTCAGTCGCGGATCTCTCTTACGCGCGACGTGGGTATTTTATTTTATCTAATATCGTTAATTTTTAACTTTAACGGTTTATCTTTAAATTCATCGCATTTATTGTATATTTATCCGAGCGTGAAGCTCGATGTGCATTTAATTGCGGTCTTTTTTTGTTTTTAATTATTTCATTTTAATTTATACATTACTGATTTTTTTTTTTTGGAATCCTGATTCAATCGTGGATCTTTGGTCTCTGATTTTCGTTTTTTTTTTTCACTTTATACCCATTGAGAAAAAGTTTAGAGGCATTTTTGTATTTAAAAACAATTTTTTTTCTTTTTTTTTGGTACGTAAAATCAATGCATGTTTTGGCAGAAAAAAAATCGACGATTTAAGGTTGAAGTTTGGTTGTAATTTATTGAGAAACTTGGAAATAAATGAAAAATCATGAAATCCAACAACGAATCAGGCTACCAACCAACGAGTCTCACGAATTGATTTTCTTGTTGTTCTTGTTGTTGTTTGTTTATTTAATTATTAGTCTGTTTCGGATCGTGGTCTCTCAAGGGACGGATAAAACGTATTTCCTGACTCCCTTAAAACTCTTGCCGTTTTTCTTTAAATATTTTTATTATTTTGGTAATTCAATTATTAATCCACGATCCTCGATCTTTCGCTCTTTCTTTTTTCTTCTTTTGTTTATTAAATTCCATTTTTTTATTACGTATTACGATTCAACTATTTGATCATTCTGTCATCGCGATTCTCTCTCTCACACACGCACACACGACATTTTTTTTTTGTCTTTTTTTTTCTTTTCAAACAATTCAAGACGTGGGCATTCATATATGTATATAAGTTTTGTCTATATACACATATATATTTTTTCGTTCAGTCATTATCAACGGTCCTTTCAGTCCTTAATATTGCAACGTATTTTTATTTATATATATATTTTTTTTATTAATTTTTTTTATATTTATTTATTAATGTTTCATCCTAAACGATTTTATTTTGTTAAATATACAATAACATGTACGAGAAAGTTTATTCCTCTACATTTTGAGCATATCCCGCGGCTTTTTGTTTTTGTTTTTGTTTTTTTTTTTTTTTTTTTTCTTTGGTAATTAATCAATTTTTTTAATCGTTATTACCACACGAGAATTGAATTTCTCATGTTGTTTCAATTGTTTTAATTGTTTATCTAAGGAAATGGATTCGGTCGTCAGGGATGGCGATTTCATGAGTGCGTCAGTACATAATTAGCGTTAGAGTGAATTTTTTTTTCTGGGTGCTGCAAAATTATCAAATTCATGGCGATCGATTGCGTTTATTTTTTTAAAAACATTATCATCTCCCAAGACATTTTTTTCATTTCTTTATCAGGCTTTATTATTATTATTATTATTTATTTATTTATTTATTATTATTATTATTATTATTATTATTATTATTATTATTAGTATTATTATCGTGAATATACGCGCAAAACCGTTTAATTTTAATTCCTGTGAACGAGATTTTTCCATTTTATTGACGTTTCTTTTTAATTACCATTTTTTTTTAATTTTAATTTTTTTTTATTACTTTTCGTTATCAATTTAATTATCAAATTCATTTGGCAGAATATTTTGAAGCTTGTGAAAACGTCTTGATCGACGAAATATGACGCGTGAAGCAAATTCTTCTTCTTCCGTTTTATTTACTTCGGCTCAGGGTCCATTCGTTTCTACTCCTGATTCCTTTAAGTTTTTTTTTTTTTTTTTTTTTTTTTAGGTTTTTTTAAATGATTTTTTTATTATGAAATATTTGTTTCGGATTTTCACGATTTTCCAATTCGTCCCGTTAATTAGTTAAAATTATTCATTTTTTGTTTGTTTGTTTGTTTTATAATTCATTTAATATCGCAAAGATATATAATAATTAGGAATATTTAGAGACAAATATTGGGAACGGAGAACGCGCGCGTTTTCCCGAGTAACCTAATTCAATTCCTTTGTGTTTAGTTCGTTAATTAATTAGTCAATATTACAATTCATTAACAGTTTTTTTTTTTCCTTTTGTTTTTTCTTTTATTCATCATACTATCCAATAGTTTAACGCTCGATTTTTATTCATTTTATATAGTTCATTTTAGCGGTTTGTCGTTTATCTTACAATATCTCGTGTTTATATGTCATACTCGATCGATTATGGTGTCTTATCACCTATACTCAATTATAGTCCATTTTGCATCGTATTTTATACATATATATATATATACATATATATATATATATATATATACGGATAAACACACATACATTTATGTAAATAATCATTAATATACGATATTTATATTATTTATAATATTAACACGACCTCGTATGAATTTTATTTCACGTTTATCCTCATTTTATTTTCCTCACGTTCCGCACCGTTAAGTGGCTATTATTTCTGAAAGACTGAAAGGCTTTTCATCCAAATTAACTTCATTTTCTTCTCCACCAGGAAAAAAAAAGAAAAAAAATGAAATGAGAGGTTCGTTTGGCACGATTTGAAAAACATATTATCGGCGAATCGAGCCGAAGCTTGTTAAACGTATCGCACCGCATTAATCATCCTTTCTCATGTTCGCCAAGAGAGCAATTATCGAAAAATTGCCAATGATCTCGCGAAATAACAGTCTTGATATATTTTCCAATTACTGCAGATTTTTGGACGTTGATTGGTCGCTCGTTTTGTTCCCTATTTCTTCGCGCATCATGCTCTGAATTTTAAGTCTCCGGAGCTCCGTAGTCTCGAAATATAGAAATTTGGGGGAATATGGACCCCCGGAAATAAACCGAAAGAAATGAACAAATAAAAAGGCTTTGCACCTTCGATAAGAAAACGCCGTTATTGGCTTTTGGCACGAGAAAGAAATAAATTTCATCGTTACAACATTTCGGTTCGCGTGATTTTTCATCCTCGACGAGAAAACGCGTGGTTTATCGGAACAAATGATTTAACAATCCGTGAAAAGTTCCTTCGTAAATTCACAGGCTCTTTTTTTTGTTTTTTTTTTTTCCGCGATTCTTCACGTATTTTATTGATATTCGTATTTGATTTCTGATTTAATCTCATATTCTCCATCATTTTTCAAAAAAAAAAAAAAAAAAAATGAAAAAACGCGAATAAAATTGAAAAATGATAAAAAAAATCTTTGATTTATTTGATAAAATGAAAAATGCTCGCATGGGACATAAATTCAAAGCTCGTGAGCCACACTCCGAAGAGTTTCAAAGTTTCTGGCAATGGGTTACCATGGTTTTCCTCAAGTGTTCCTTACTACGAGGGTGCGAGGAGTTTTACGAGCATCGAAACTGGTAGAAACTCCAGTGGAACGAGCCGTTTTCGTATATACTGTATACGCCAACTTTACAAATTTCCCCGAGGACTCGTTCCTCTGTGATCTCCCTCAGACTTTTTGCTTTTCGGTTCGCCGCAATTATTATCGTCTTTCATCGCGACGACTCCACGACGTCACCCGTCACAATTTTCCTCCCCTCTTTTCTCCATTTTTTTTTCATCTCCTTGCTTTCGCCTCTTTTGTTAAACTCGCCAAGATAAAGTTGTGTCAAAAATGTGTGAGAACGCGATCTTTGCTCGTAGATGAGTTTCTTCTTTTCAATATTCAAAACCCAGTGAATTCATTTGAAAAAGAAACTAATATTAAATAAAAAAAATCCCTAAAAATTACGAATGAAAATTTTTTTAATTACGAAAAATGAGGATAAACGTGAATTTTGAAATTTCTCGCTCCACATGGCCTAAATGAATGTTGTTTGTTTGATTTTTATTGATAATATGAATGAAAATTACGATTTACGTGTTACGGTGGTTGTTTGTTTTTTTTTTTTATTATTTCATAGCGCGGAATGAGTGATTTGAATTCGAATGGCGATTATTTGGTTATTTTTGTTTTTTGTTTTTTTTTTTCGAACGCAAACGTTACTCCGTCGTCGAAGACATGTACGTGATTATTTATCTTTGTATATTTTCTTCGTCCCGCATCACGTCTCGGGATACTTTCGTTCTCGGTCTATATGTTTTTTTTTTTTTTTTTCAAAATTTATTCGAGATATTTGCTTTATTTTATTTTCTCGATTTTCTTCTGTTTTTTTTCGCTTGTATTTAACTGCAATTTATATATTTCGAACACTTTAGCATCCTTGGAATCGTTAACGTCTTCCATAACGTGTTATTATTTTTTTTTTTAATCATTTATTTACGATCGAAATTTAATCTCAGCCACGAATCGTCGCTTCTCGAACGACAAGGAACATCATACGCGACAAAAATGCTCCGATATTTCCTCGTTTCACCATAATTTTCATATTTATTATTATAATTTATGAATATTTAATGAAAAGATTTCGTGAATGAGACTAAACGATCGTAAATACTCTCACCGCGCAAAGCGGAAAAATTATTACGAGCTAAAATTTAGCTTCAAGCCCAGCGCACGCGATTACAACTGTGTCACTACATTTGTGTGTATGTGATTATTTTTCAAACACTCTTCTCCATTGAGAGGGTGGATTTTTTGTCGTTTTACTTTTTCAGGCTGCAGCATTTTTCTCATTCTCGACCAACTTTCTCGATTAATCGACGTTCCCGTGGCACTACGAATAAACTCTTTCTTTTTCACCTTTTTTTTTCTCGTTCTTATAGCGAAAGGGAGAGAGAGAGAAAGAGATGGAGAGAGAGAGAGAAAGGAGGGGATGAGAAAATGGGTGTTTGAGTGAGAAATGGAAAAAAGTGGTATTTGGACCCGCAAGACTTTTGGAACGACGAGATTTATTTTTCTGTTTGTTTAACCGCCGTTTCGTCAATTATTTGAAGGAAACGAAATTAAATGATATTTCGAGTGGATTAAAATTTTTGTCGAATATAAGAAACGAAATGATTTTGACTGAATCCTTATTTCTAATGAAAATTTATTGCTGACGATGAAGAATTAAAAGATAAAAAAAATATTAAATCGAATTACGATTGTTTTAATGAAATTCCAATTTTCTATCGCATGTTCAATAAGAATAAAGGAGCGTAAATGAACTAGAGAGATAATAAAAAGAGGTTTAATCACAAAGAGAAAGAATTAAATGTGAACGTGGAGAGAAAAGTCAAGAGAACTTTTAGCTTTTTCACCAATGACAGTTGAGAGGGAGGCTGTGCGTTAATTGAAATTAAAACGAACCGAATAAGAGCCCCATTGATCGATCGAACCCTGATGCCAATATCACGAACACATTTTTTTTCCCTCCTTTTTTCCTCGTCATATTTTTAATCGATTTACGCCGGCCAAATGAGAGAGAGAGAGAAACACGAGTCTCTCTTGTCAATAGAAAATTAAACGCCGAGCCTTCGTGTCAAATTATAGACAATAACAGCCCGATGAGAAACACTTTTTGATTTTTCGAAAGCAGAATAACGTTAATTAATCAAAAACCAGCCCAATCAGAAAAAAAAAGGAAAAAGAAAATTCACGACTCGAGTTTCATTCGTTTTAAAAGTCTGTTAAAGTCCGTTTATAGTTTTTGACATTTCGAGAATGAAAACAATTAAATCCGATGGAATAAAGATGAATTATTTGATAATGAAAAAAATGAGGTTTTCAATCTGTCGTTGTAAGTTGAATGAAAGAGAAAAAAAAACGATAGCTTAAAAAGACTCGTTACACAAGTTGCTTTTAGTACGAGAACGACATCAAAGGAAGAAAATAAAAGAAGAAAAAAAAGGTTACGTCACGTCGTTCCAAAAGTCGTATTGCTGCTGCTGCTCGTTGTCCAAAGACAACGAGATCATCGTTAATTGGAAACGTCATAATATCTTTATTCCTTGTTCTTTATCTTTATCTTGGCATAAAAACGAGATGAGTTTACGGTCGGCCATTAAATGTAATTTCATTCTTTTTTTTTTATAATTATTTAATAGCGACCTCGCCAGTGGCAGTTTCGATTTCTTAGTGAGCTCTTCGTTTTTCGTACATACACACAAATAAGAAAACTAAAAAAAGCACATATTTCCAAAATGCCCTATTAATCTTGCGTGATTTTTTTTGAGTTTCCTTTTGACTTCCGGTTCCTCACCTTGTTATTCCTTTCGGCGATTATTTGTGGCAAGGAAGACGAGGAAATCGAAATATTCGTATGCCAACGCCATCTGGTTGCAGTCCTAAATGACCGATTTAAGATTTTTCATTGTCAACTGTCACTTTGCGCTTTTACGATCCAATAAATAGCCACTTATTGTCACATCGAATGAATCGATTTGAAAATTCGTGCCTAATGATTATTTTCATTTCGAAGCAAATTAAAATTCTAAAAATGTTGATTTCAAGCGGTGTCGAGCGCTGAAAGCACGCAAAATAATGACGAAGCGATTAATCGAAATCAACGAAATGATCAATGATCCAAAGTGTCGTAAAAGCGCAGATGTCAATTTTGTTTTTCCGGTTCATTCATCTCTGTTGGCTCATTTTTTCGTTTTTTTTTTGGTTCAAATTCGTATTAGATATTTAGGTTAAGGTTATAGTACGTGAAGTTAGTAGTCTTGTTGGACGAGCGACGATTTAAAGTCGATCGCGAGTCGTTTACGTGTAGAATTGCGTAGAAACGTCGATGAAACATTTTGAGTTTTTTTCATTCGGTGGTCGATTCAAGGCGTTTTCGTAGTTTTTTTCGAAGCGAGTGACGGCCACGTGGCAGAGCCGTTGTTCGTTTTTTTTCCGCATTTTTCATTTCGCTTGGTTGTTTGTTTTTAATCCCCGAACAACTGTCACTCTCGAGCCTCGGTTCGATTTTCTTCTCGTTTTTTTTTCAATTTTATGGCGATTGTTGATCATCGTGAGATTTCTAATGAACTTTTGCTGCTCCTGATTTTTTTTTTCACTGATGGTGTGCTAATAACCATCAGCGATCTAATCCACTAACACTAATATTGTTGCACAGCCGCTACCTCGATGTTTCCGACGCCGTCCACTTCCTTTCTGAGCACAAAGAATTTCATTTATTTTACTATTTATTTTCACATGTTTTATGGAATGAGAGTGTTGAGTTACGATTTTTTTTCGAATTTCGATCAGGAAAGAATCCAAAAGTTGGGAAAATAATCTGGTCGAGCAAAAAGAGAGGAAAAAAAAAACCAACAACAATGAAAAGAAAATTTGAAAGGATTTCAATTTAGTAATCATTCTTTGACATCGATTTTGAATAATTGTGAACAAAAAAGATAGACGAGAAAAGAAATTCAAGTAAAAATTGTTTTTTATTATTTTTTGCAGTGTTTTCATAATAAAAGTAATAATTAAACAAGAAATACCAAATTTGTTGGTTATACATGGACATTTTCATGAATGTAAAAAAATGTGAAAAAATTTTAATGTGACAATACAGTTCAGAGAATTTGAAAGAATTTTTTCTACATTTTTCGGTGAAATCAAATTTCGTTAACAATTGATCAAAAAAACTTTAAAAAACAACAAAAAATGTTTGGAAGAGTGTAAAAAACGAAGAAATCTTGGGGCAGACTGTCAAGTGAATATTTGTGTGTTCGCTGAACGAGGATTTTAATCGATAACTAAAGTTAAGAGTAAAATGAAATTACCTAGAATCAGGAAGAGTCGGTGGTCGTGTTTTCGGTAGCGTTGTTCGATGGCTGCTGGGCCTGGGCAGTCTACTACTGGACGATAATGTGTGGCGCTGAGAATAGCACAGCTACTGTCGCGATAACGGTGAACAGCGTGAACGATATCAAGCAAAACCTTTAAAAATTAAATTTACTTTTAAAAATAAGAATTTAATAATTCGTCTTAAATGTGAACGTCTCTACTTAACTTAGTTTAAAATTTACTTAATTTTCAAGAATTTTATATAAACGTCTTGAAAGACGTCAATATTTTTGACGTTTACGTCATTTTTCTACTTTTGTTGGCTTTAGCATTTTTTTAACTGTACTTAAATTTAATTTTTGGCTGTATAAAGTGAACAACCTTTCAAAAAAAGGTTTCAATATGTTCTAAAAAAATTTTCAAGTCGAAATATTCAGTAGGTCATTTTTTATAACAATTTTTGTCAATTTTTTTCACTACAGAGAATATCGATTCGTTGAGTCGATTAATGGCTTTCAGCCATTAATCGTTTTCGAAATTGAATCGCTGCGATCGTTGATGATGAAAAGTGCATAAAAGACGACTGACCTGTCGATGACCATCGCCGCGAATTTCCAATCGCTGATTACTTCCGAATCGAGATCGGCTTTCTTCATACGACTCGTTATGAATTGAAGTTCCTTTAGAATCGTCTGAAGTTCTCTCTGCGTACCATTCAGTGGCAAAGACGCCGAGGTTTCTTCGACCGTTGCTGGTCGACCAGCGACTGGTGTGCCATACGTCGATCTACTGCTAAATGGACACTCTCTCGAGCTATGTATTCCAAAGAAAATTTATGGTGAATTTCACATTTTTTTATAATCTCATTTAAATTAATGATCAATCAAAAAAATTATGAACAATGACAGTTTTTCAAAATTATTCGACTCCTTCTTGTCATTTTTTCATCCTACGAATCATTTGACCATCAAATTTACTTTTTTAAGGAGTTCCGGTACAAAATTCTCAAATGAAAAGTCACTTTTTAACACAAAGACATGCCCAAGAAATCCCTAAACTTCACTTATGTGCATGGAACAATACGAAAAAATGTAAAAGAGTTTATAAAGAACTGTCAAACCACTAAAAATATCATTACAATTATTCCACCAGAAAATGAAATAATTCGTCTACATAGTTTATTAATTATTCATTTTTTAGTCAATGAAAACGACCAATTTCTCAGTAACCATGTAATTTTTATACAAAATTTTGTTGTGTGAACTTAGCGCTTTGCCTGAGAACAATAGAATCTTCCTCCCTGATTCTCCCTAAAGATAAGCTGAACCATTACATTGTATGACTTGTACCGAAACTCCTCAAATGCAATCGAGTTAAATATTCCGTCGAAAAAGGAGAGAAAAAAAAAAATCTCGTACCGTATGTAGCCCTGTGCTGAATTCGTTGATGCATTCACGTGACGATAATCGTCGTTAATGTCGAGAACATTAGCCAATAAACTTTTGCTACTTCGCTCCTGTAGCTCAAGTTCTCTCATTCTGTGGCTCTTCATTATACTTTTTCTCGTGATTTTTTTACCGGGCCTACACATGCCCAGTATCCAAGGTAACCATTGTAGGAAAACCGTCTTTATCTGGAAATTTTGTGTCATTATTATTATTATTATTTTACATAAACTACAAAAAGTATTTTTTTTAATTAATTTTTCAATGTATTTTTTATTTTTGAGCTCAAATTTGGTTTCTTTTTTACTATTTCATTTGAATAACATTAGAAAAAAAAATCTAATCGAATAAAAAATACGAAAATGTATCGCGTTCCAATTACCCATGGCGGCATCTCGTGAATATCGGCAGTTCTGTGATGATAATTGAGTACGAGGACCGTGAGTACGACGCTACTCGCGACCATGAACATGATGCAGTTGAAGTACGTTCCTGGTACGAGGAATTTCCGCAATTCCCCGAGGAAAAAGAGAGACAAAGATGGAAAGCGATTAGCTCGGGCAATGGTGTATTCCCGATTGAGGGACGAATTGTTACGACCGAGCACGATTAATCCGATCGTTTAAAGAGCATCTTTCATATTTTATCATTCAAATTGCTTAGCAAAATGATAAAAATAACCTTAAATTACAATAATTCCTTGATTTGATGATCTTTCAGCGATTTTTCCAACAAAATCCCTGTTCTTCAAATCAAAATTGTTCAATATCGTTAAAAAAACAATTGAATTTCTTCCAAGATCTTAAAAAAATTATCACAATTCCTTTTTCACAACTTCCTGAATGAAAATAACCAGGGATTTTGCAGTTTCCATTGAGAGGAACGTTTCAACGGTGGAATTTATACCTGCTCGTCGTAACAAAAGAAAAAAAAAATAAGAAAAAAAGAAAAAAAAACACTCACACATAAACACACGAGTGCGCACAAAAAACATGGGTAAATTTGATCGTGGAGTATGCGTAGAGGGCCGAGCGTGAAAGGGTTTTTTTTAAATGTTTTTTTTTTGTGTGTTTTTTTTAATATTTTTTTTCGGTACACATTTAAACGTCCAACATAAATCATTAAAGCTGTGTAAACATTCATTCACAGATGTTCGAAAAACGATGAGAGTTAAATACGTTCTTTGATTCGCTCGGATTTCTACGCTACGAGGAGATGAAAAACACTCTCGCAGTTCGTCAGATCATTCTCTCTTTCTCTCTCGCTTTCTTACTCTCGATTGTCAGTCACACGAGTGATTTTAGAGCTTTTTTTATTTATTGCTATTCATATTTATTTTCTCACTTGCTTTCTTTCATATTTCATTTGTTCTTAATGATAAAAAACATTTATCGATCGAACATTTATTATTAATAAGAAATTAACGACTTAGAAAATAATCGTCAAACCAAAAACCTAAAAACATCATAATTAAGAGATAATAATAATCGAATTTATAAAATATGAAAAAAAAATTAAAAAAATTATACACATTAATATTGCTCTCGTATTATCGAGACGAAGCGTCATAATAATCAGAAGTGGAAAATGAGAAAAGTGGTTAGATTTTGAAGAAGAATTAAGCGTTTTGTACTTACTTAGGCGTTAATGCGTGACACGCACATCAATCATCATACACATGTGAATAAACACACATACTCTAGATATTTATATTAAATTTATATGAAAAAAAAAAAAAAAAAAAAATTCTAAACATTCAACAGATCATGCAAATACAATCAACATTTTTATTCATACAGACGACATTGTTCAAGATGCAGTAAAAAGACAAGAAAAAAACAATATTCTTGCATTCAGCAGGTCAACAAATCGAAAGCTTTTATTGGTTTTTGTTGAAATCGTAAACTACATTTTTAATCTAAAAAAATCTACGAAATATGATTGTTGCATTAATTTGCTAGGAAATGGATTACGAGAGTGAGTGAATTTTTCAGTGAAATTTGATATACGTTTTTATAAATTTATTGACGATACATAATGGATTATATAGACGTTTACAGGGATGATTAAAGAGAAAGAAAAAAGGGTGTTTTTTTTATCGAAGGGGTCGGGGGGGGGGTTGAGAGGGAAACTCATCAACGTTATAGACGAGAGCGTGGGCGTTGCCGAAGAGCCCAACACTCTGACCAGGCAATACGTATTTTCCTCTTTTTCCTCATTTTCTCTGTTTACTTAAGGTTATAAAAAGTAAAGGGAATGGTTTAACTTTTTTAGTTGAGGCGAGCTGAAGAGGTTCCGGAAAGCGGGGCGGAGGGGAGGAGGAGGGGGGGGGGGGGGGTTTTGGGGGAAATGTAATAATTATGAAAGCAGATGAGATGTTAAGCTGTCTGTGCAGTTTGTTTTTATATTCGTACGATTTTAAAGATTTTTATCATTCAAATGAATAGCAATCATCTGAAGTTTTTTTTTCTTTTGTTTATTTAACTTCGCTGCAACAATTATTCTTGAAAGTGACAGAGAATGTTATCAATTGACACGGATAAATAATTCACCGTGCGATTTTTATTGAACGTCAAAAATATTCGACTTTTTTTTTTTTCGTCATAAAAGCTATTTTTTTTTTTTTTTTTTTTTTTTTTCAAGTTTCTGACGCGAATGGCGTCATGGTTTTTATTCCATAACAAAAAGCGTGTATCAGGTCGTGGAATGACGAGATAATTATAACGACGCTAACGACAAGTACACTGCAACGCATCGTACAACGTGAATTTCGACTCATTGTTTTCCTGGCAACGACTAACGTTCTATCCTTTTTATCATACTCTCGCACCAACCTTCCTATGTTCCTTGAAAAGCTCCGACTATGTGACCTACTTTTTATCTTTCTAGCGTTTCTTCCGTTTTCTCAATTTGAATGAAATTTATTTGAAAAAAAAAGGAAAGAAATGAAAATAACGTTCTTGGCCATAGTATGAACGAAAAACGAACTCAATGAAATAAGACATTTCGTCAAGTTGATTTTTAAAGCTCGGATTCAGAAAGCCCGATACTCGGGAAAGAGCTGTTTCAATATTGAAAGAACTAATCGATTTTCGATCGGACAAAAATATACAATAGTTTGATAATTATTTGAATTAAAAAAAAAAATGTGAATAACTACATGAAAACGCTATTGACCAAACGTTATCAATTTTATTCATTTTTTTGAGAATGAAAGAATTTATTATATTTATATTAATTAATAAGTAATTAATTCGAATTAATTAATAATTAAAATATTTATATCAATTAATGTTTTCTTCGTCTTTATGGCAATCAAAGGCAAATATTTATCATATTTATATTAATTTAATAACATTATATTTATAAGCAATAATTTATTTATCGAAATTCGAAGGAATAATTTTTTTTTAATATTTTTGACATTTTAACAATGATTTGGTTTTTGATAAGATTCAAACATTCGTCTCGCTGGGGTCAATGACATAAAGACTTTTTTGCAAAATCGATATCATTCGAAAGAATAAACGTTGAAACGTACGACTTTTCGCAGGATAGGAAAACGAGATATATATTCGGATTCGGAGTATAACTATATAGAAATCTTGATCTTGTACTATCTATTCTCGAAGGAATACATTGGTTATGTGCATGCGTAACTTCGCTTCATTTTCCGGAAATGGTGAAAAGCTCATAGCCGAGATACACGAACGACGATAGGTGAGCTTCGATAGGCAGGGTTCATGAAGCTTCTTGTCAATGTCTTTTATGCACATTGCACTTGTATGCACCAGGGTTTATCAACGAGAGTGTCTCTGGTTATGTGCTAAATTTTCAGTATATATTTTCTCTAATCTATATTTATACGTATATACGTTTTTTTTTTCTGATACAGAGAAAAATGATGGTACTAAGGTGAACAGATCGTAAAAAAAAAAAAAAAACGTTGGTACGATCTCCAAGGAACGTCATTTTCCAACACGTCGTAACTGTCTTGTATTTTTTTTTTTCCTTTTTCTTTTTCATCCGAACACGTTATTTCGAACTGCAAGCATGATGTGTGTCAGCAATAAAAAAAAAATAGTCGTAAACGCTTCGATCGCGAACGACATTTTTAAATATTTTCCATTTCGTGATTAATTGATTTGTGGTTATCGCGCTTTTTCGTGGTGACAATTTTTTGTTTGTTTTTCATTCACTGGATATTAAACGGATAAACGACAGTTTAGTTCATTTATTTATTTATTGTAAAGTCCTGACGAATATTTGTTTAATTCCATGTGTTTGCAAAAATGTTATTTTATAATCTGATAATAAATTTTTGACGTGTATTACGATGTCAAAGTGATGAATGGAAATTTGCATGAAAAATCCGATTTTTTGGGAACTGCAAATATTTTTTTAATATTCGCTATTTATTTTATTATTATTATTATTATTATTTTACATGTAAGCAACAAAATTTCAATTGGGAATTACAAATATTTTGAGCTACTTTGAGGTTAAAAAAAAAAACGCGATATTATTTCACTTTTATTGCAAAAAATCGACAACTATTTTGATCTTCGTTGAATTTTTTTAGTTCTTTTCATATTAAATAGAAAGGAATCGAGCATTTTCAACAAAACACGAATCAACTATAGATGAAGTACTATGCAATAGAAATAGTTTGTATGGTAACGATGAGGCGAAAGCGAGGACGTGAGGTTCGTTTACTTTCCGGAAATGAAGCGAGTCACGTGGGAAAGTTTGCGCGTATACGGTGTCGAGATTATTGGCCCGAAGATGCTATTATAATGCTCCTTTGCAACAGAAATCCTCAGAGTGAACAATTCGATTGGAATCTTGGAACAGATGTGACCAAACAACTCTACATCATCATTTTTCCGGCATAAAAAAAAAGCATTCTGGATAAGCCTCTATTTTACGAATGATTCGAAAATAATAATTTTTAAAAAAATAATTATCGATTTGACCCAATTTACGAAAACTCTGAAAAATATTGCAAATTTTTCTGCGTTTTCTTAAACTTGTCAATAAAAATCGTTTGAAAATTGTAATAATTGTTAAAAAAATGTATTTTATATGTTAAAAAAAATGGAAGCAAATTTGCTAAAATTACGAAATATTTAGTCGAATATTTAAGAAATTTTTAATCCCTTGGATTCTTTGATTAAGATTTTCCATTCTAATGATGATTATCCTCTTGTTGAAAAAAAATCCGATTTAAAAACTTGAATTTCCAATTAACCGAATGAAATCTTTCGAACGAACCATATTTTAGGTGACCGGAAAGAAAAAAAAGGCCCCGGATTATATTTTTATTCGTTGAATTTATGGATTCGATGAAAAGTAAAGAAAAAAGAAAAAAAACGATTCGAATTCGTTGGCATGTCCATTCGTTTGTCTAGCTTATTTATATCCGCGAAGCCATTCGTACTCGACTTATCGTTTCGAAGCTTTCCCCTGACGTTTTTTCGTTAAGTAATCCTGATTCATTAGATTTCGGATCTTGTATTGAGAGGGTAATATAAAGAGGAGAGAGCTTGTATATGTTTTATACGAAAGAGAATTTTTCAACGGGATCGTCTTTTTCTATCAATTCTCAGTCTTCGACCTGAATTTACTGGGATGTTGAACTTTTATCCGTGATCACGCGATACGTTTACATCCTTAATCTCGATGTTATCTATTTTTCTTGACTTGAGAATTTTTCCTCATCTCATTATTGGTAAAAAAAAAAAAAAAAAAAAAATTCTACAGCGATAATTTTTATTGGACGAAAGTAGCGAATAATTGCAAAACGAATTATTGATTAATGACGATGATTTCTATTCGTGTGTATATAATTATTAATAAATACGAATAAAAATATTTGTTTGGATTGAATAAAACTATGGAAAAAATTTCTAAAGCTTATAACTACGAGCGCGTCGACCATGGAGTCGTTAAAAAGCTTCTTGAATTCGAAGGAATTCGTGGGAATTATTAATTAAGCGTTTTGAACGAGAAAATCAGTGATTAGGCTTTTTCGAAAAAAAAAAAAAAAAAAAAAATGATTTAATTACAAGAAGATAAATAAAGTTGATTGAAATTTTGTTCAACTCTGCACTAGTCGATTATCGAGTAAAAAACATTGATAAAAAGCAACGTAAATGGGCGTGTCATGTTTTTTTTTCTTTTTTCACAATTTTTTTTTACCTTGCTGCGAAGTTTTTGTGCGGAACATTAACGTTTTTCTTTTTTCGTACACCACCACGCAAGCGTATGATGTTCCGCTATTTTAGATTTATTAATTGAGAAATTTTAGTTTTAAAGATTGCGGTTAATTGAACGTGTTGCTCGATCCGAATTTTATTCAAACAATTAAAATATTTCTCAACGATTAATCAAAAGATTTCTTAACGATCGTTTATTAAATTGCAATGATTTTGCAATGATTTTTAAATTGGAAAAAAAATATAAATATATTCCGAAGATCCGCAACGAGCAATACGAGATTTGACCATTTTTTAAATTACTTTTATTTATACAGCTTTTTTAGTTAATATTATGACGTCCAGGGATACCGAAAACGAAAGTAACAAAAACCGAGTTGATCGTCTGATAAAAATGTTATTATTATTTTTCTTTCGGTCAAATTTGACCCTTTGCTAATTAAGAATGTGAGTTTGAAATTTCAACATTAAAAACAAGTCGTTTATTTATATTCTTGAATAAAAACCACCGTAGGAAATTTTTCTAAAATTCATTCAAGTGAATTGAATTAATTAAAAAATTAATGGATTCCTCTGTCCTTTCTGTACTTTGCAAACAATACGTTAGTGCAGGGAATGCAATGAGCGTCAATTTACAGGCACCGATGATTTTGGAATTGTTATTAATTTATCATTTAATTCATTTCATCGAATATCGCGCCGTGGCAAAAGTGAAAATAGGTTTATGAACGATAAATCTTTTGAAAGATAAACTTCGTCTCTTAATGGAGCAGGTTATGTTGAAAATTCATCAGGCATTGTACATTGTTACTATCGTTTCCGCTGCTCTCCCTGCCACAGCTCCGAGAGTATTATTTCGAATACAAATGGAATTTATATGCGACTATAAAATACTCCCGTACAAGGTCGTTCGATGACGAGCAAGCGATATGTGATTAGCACCGAATTAAGGCCACCCTAGAATTTTCGAAAAATCGATTTCTATTTTTTTTTTCTTTTAAATCATCTCCTAGGACCTAAAAAATGAAAATCTCTGAAAAAAAATCCCCAAAATGTCATTTTTTTCGGCTCCTAGAGCGGCCTAAGGCCTTGAACAATGAAACTTTCTTATCGACCCTTTGCTAGCTTTAATATCAAATCGTTGTCACAGACGGTGAATTTTCCTGTTGAAATTTTGTGTTCATTCTGAGCTCGATCTCCTCCTGTACGATGATATCGTCAATAAATATATGTAATATGTGTATAAATGCACAAATACCCGATTGGGGAATTGAACGGTGAAACTTAGTGGAAGTAGTCGAGATATAAGTCCGCACGAGGTATTCCATTCCATTTCAATGTGCGATTATGACTCTAACCGATTTTTCTCCAATTCCGATAAGCACTTTTATAAAAAGTATAGCATTGAAAGCTTAAGCTTTTATTATTAAGGGAACATTCACTCGGAGAAGTGGAAAAATTCGATCGTTCCAAAATCTTTTATTATTTGATATAATGTCACCTTTTTTATATCATTTTATAAACATTTCTATGAATCGATAACACGTTCCCAATAAAAGAAAAAAAATACTTTATCTCTTTTTGACAGTCGGGAAACACGAAACTGCCTCTTTACAAAAAGACATTTTTGGATATTGTTATCTTGAAAATTGAACGATCGAGATTTAAATAAAATTTGATAAAAAAGATCTTCAAACTAATACAACAATTTTTTTTTTTCTCTTAATTCAAAATCGTATTTATAAAAATTGAAAAATCATTTTCAATGTCTCTGATTCGGAAAAAATATTTTTTTTATTGCAATTCTTCCAAAAAGCAAACCATAGCAATACGATTGATTTCGAAAACATTTTGATTGATTGTCAAAAAAAAAGCATTGTTTATAAATAATCGTAATCTCGATATTATTAATTTTGAGATAAAATAAAGTTGGAAAGGTTGAGAATGAAAAGTAGGTCAATAAAGTGTAGAAGGTTCCATATAATTCGTGTTACTTGGCGGGTGTACGTTGCAATCGGTAAAGTTCGTCACTCGTATTTTAACGTGGGCGATTCTAGCGGCAATCTGGGAAACTATATGATGGAGAGGGTGCTCGAGGGCCTCGAGGAAACGTGAAAGGAGGGCTTGAGAGTGTTGGTGGTGTACGCTCAGGGAGTTCTAGACATGTATAAACTCCGGGCTGGCTGTTTCAGACCGAAAATCCTCTTTAACTTTGTCAAACGACAGCGTCATGCTATGCAAGGAAAATACGATACGTATACACGCGACTCTGCGAAGCTTAAGGGCGTAATTTTCACGAATATTTGTATAAAGGCTTGTCTCTTACCCCTTTATGTTTATTACTATTTGAAAATATAAATATATATAAATATATATATTTATATGAGGCATTCCATGCCAACTCCAGAATCTTTTGGTTTTGGTTCGAGAATTTTGCGTTGAATATCATCGCCTAGCCTGGGACTTTTGACAAAATTTTATTTTTTTAATTACGAAAAAATATAATGAAAAAGATGGGCATGACGAAACTAGTCGTAAAAATCATTAGAATGGTTGAAGGTTTTTTTTGAAATTTTTTTTGAAGAAAATCAAAATTGGTAATGTGCTTGAAATCAATAATTTATTGCTTCAACCTGCGAAGAATTTGATCAAACTTCTGCCAAACATTTTTTCAAAAAACCCTCTGAAAAGAACGGGAAAACCCTCTTAATTGAAAAAAAAAGGTCAATTTTGTTAATTTTTCAGCAAGTTATAGGTAAATGAACAAAAAAAAAACGTATTTTTGAAAAAAATCAAGAGAGTTCCTTTCAACGGGTTTAGCAACTTAAGAAATTCTGAACGGAATCAAAAATCCAAAGGTTCTGGGATGGCTGAGTTGGCGTGAAATGGCCCATACATTAAAACGTATGTGTATGTGAATTTAAATATAATTTTGTACACATATATATAATAAAATCGTGCCATAAGCATCACAGGCACCGACCGCCACAGGGCACGAGTGCCAAAGTATTTAACGCTTGCACGCTTCGAACACAATCTCCCCTCCTTCTAAATTAAACCATCATATCTCGCTTGCTCGTTAACGAATCGTCCTCGCTGTTCCCGTACGTAATATGTGAATGATCGATATCGTATTAGAGACAAATATTTTATAAAACTCAGTGACAGTTCGGTATTTTCCTATATATAGATAAATGATTACGAATATAATATAAAAATATATTATAATTTATTTTATAAATATATTTCGTTATAAAATAAATATAATATAATAAAAAATGAATATAAATATTTTAATTATACAATTTAGTGACAGTTGACTGAACTGCTAGTAAATTTTATAAATTATTTGTATATATTATATTTATAGTTCATTGTTAATATTAAAAATTAATATATAAATATAATTTAATAAAAATAATTTAATATATAAATTTATATATATTTATATGAATGGTAAAAGGATTAAGGCAGACAAAGATTTAAAGGTAGATTCGTATCCAGAATGTCACTGTCTCGTTCAGCAATTATCAATTGATCAAAAGCAAAGAAATTGTAGGGGAATGCAGTTCGATCCAAATGTACAATGAGAATAGAGACTTTCTGTGAACGCAGGGGATATAATTTTTTTCCCATATAGTTTTTAAAGAAAGGAAGTCATTTTTGACAGCAAAAGAAGTTGGAAGAGTTTTTATCAGAAGATTGTTGATGACTGGAAATTTTTGAAAATCTGGAAAATCTTGATATACTGTTCAATAAATACGAGACATTCTGTATTCGAGTGTGAAATGGAATTGATAAAGATTGATGAGAGCAATAAGGATTCAATGAATTTCTGTATCGATGGATGGATGAAACATTAATTTTATTTTTTATGAAAAGTTTGATGGAAAGTAGGAAATCTGCCAAAGAGGGGCATATAAATTTTTTTAAATCGATGTCCTCAAGACTGATTATTGCATGAGAAAAAAAAAAAACAGTATCTGGGGCTTCATTGGCATAAATTTCGACGTTATAAAAATTGTAAAATAACTGATATGGCTTGGAGAAAATTCTTCAATTTGTATGTTTCACTTTATCTTTATAAACAGATTTATTTTAAGAGGAAAAACGATAAACAATCGAAGCTAATCGAATATGCTGCTTTGTCGAGTGATGTTTGCACGACATAATCAGAACTAAAAAAAAAAAAAAAAAAAACAAAAAAAAATAATAAATAAAAGACTCGATGTATTTTCATGATCACTATACACTCATGTATAATATTTAAGGAGTTTCGGTACAAAACGATGTAATTGTTCAGCTTATCTCTTTAGGGAGAATCAGGGAGAAAAATTCTATGCGCCAACTTCACAGAACAAAATTTCGTACAAAAATTACATGATTATTGAAAAATTGATCGTTTTCATTGTCAAAAAAATGAATAATTAATAAACGATGTAGACGAATTATTTAATTTTCTGGTGGCATAATTGTCGTGATATTTTAAGTGGTTTGACAGTTCTTTATAAACTTTTTTACATTTTTTCGTATTGTTTAATGCACATAACTGAAGTTTTTGAAAGCGTAGGCATGTCTCTGCGTTAAAAAGTGACTTTTCATTTGAGAATTTAGTGGAAACGGTGTGGACAGTGATTTTGAAACTCGGAGGACATATTGAGGATAAGTCAAAGAGCGTACTGTAGAAATTTGAATAAAATGGTTACATTTGGTCGCACTCGTACCGAAACTCCTTAATGCGGTTGACATTTATTAATGATAATGTAGCCGACGTATGTATGTGAGTTGTCAAGTGACAATTAGTCAGATATCGAGATACGTACTCACAAATATACATATGCGTGGAATATTCGAGTACAGTTTAAACGAAAATGCATGAAACGTTGATCGCTAATAGAGCGCCAGCAATTATTATTTGCCAAACGATCGAAACCCACGGTCCATATTGATATTATTAGCCAAAACTCGAGTTCACGAATAAATTCGCTGGAACACAACCCATCACTTGCTTTTTGCACAAATTATCCATATTCTCATGGGATTTTTTTTTTTTTTAAACAAATAAATATTTGTATATTTGTATAAAATATAAAAATGGAGTCAAGAGGCGAGATAAATAGAAAGGAAAAATAATGTAATGAATAATCGCCAGAGTCGTGAGCAGGATGAGTAAAACCAGACGATTCTTATTCCAGGGAGCATTAATCCTTGCCATCGGCAGGGCAAGTGGAGTTTGCGTTGAAAAGTTTGCGAGGACTCCCCGATGCAGCCTCCTCTCGGCAACGAAGATGGACGGGTTTTGGCGCGTAGCCAGGATCACGTGAGAGCTTTTCTGTTCTCATCCTCTTTTTTTTGTTTTTTGTTCTTTTTTTTACTTTGTTTTTTTTTTTCGTTTACCCGCATCTACATTGCACTCGACACTAGCTCTCGGGAGAATTTTTCACGTGTAATTAATAAGTAGCGCGCTCTCGCGCCTTTTCCGGTAACTCTAGCGAATGCATCGGTAGAAAAACACTTGGGAATCGCGAAACGTACAACTTCCTTCCTAATCATGATAAATCGAGAAATTCATCTCAACGACATAGATTTACGTTAATCTCTTTCTCATAAAATAATTTTTTGTTTTTTTTTTTCTCCTTCAATTGAACTATTAGCAACGATTCTCCAAAACAGCAGCTTTTATACGATCAATTATTATTGAAAACGCGAGGTTTTTGAAAAGGTTTTTAAAAAAAAAGTTTAAAATCGCCGCAATATTGAAAAACGAAAAGTAAAATGAAAATAAAATCAATTAAAAAACAATGTAGGATGAAAGTTTATTATTTATAAATATTGCATTGTTATTATATAAAAGCAAACGGCTTATAAAATAAAAAATTTAATTACTGCAACATAAAAAAAAAAAATACAATTTATCAAAAAACGATGTAGAATGAAAGTTGAAATTTGAAGGTTTCTCGACGTTGTATTGTCGTTCAGAATTCTGTTCATAATTGCAACGATGAAAAAATAAATTAAAGTTCAAGTGATTTCATTGGTAACAATACTAATTGACCAAAAGTGGAAAAATTAAAATTTCTCGAACTCTAATGAAATATAAATCAATCATGATTTGGACATGCTCATCGTAAAAAAAAATATATATATATTTTTAAGAAATGAGACTAAAAAGCAAGAATTTGCAGCTCCGAGGTTATCTTCGCTAACTAAATGTTTTTTTTTCTATATATTATTCATTTGGCGATGTGCAATCCCAGTGAGAATAAAAGTACGTCATTATTTAGCACGGTGGTTGAAACGATTAATCAAAACGTTGAAAACTATTTATATCGATGCTCGGAACGACTCTCTGGGGTTCGAGTCATGAAGAAGTTTCTCTCATTCGTACTTAGCGTTGTACTGTTTACCGATGGTTTGTTTGTTTTTTTTTTTCAGCCATTCGCATACTTATGAAAAGCTTAAAAACACATTTATTATCTCGTATTTCAAGAAATTGACATTTTTATAACGAATTTTTAACAAATTAATATTGAAGCAAAAATAAAAGTTCGGATAAATTTATTTATTTCTTTACTTCAACGATATCGTTTAATCGATTTCGATAATTGAGTTTTTGACAAATATTTTATTTAATAACTTAACAATTAAGCGTAAGCAAAAAATTAAGCACCAATTGAAACAAAAAATAATAATAATTTTGCCATAATGTTCCACCATTTTTTTATCCTACAAAATAGATTTTCAATTTAAGAAATTTTTACTTTTCCTCAATGTTTATAGCTGTGTTTGTGTGTAGTTTGTTGTTTATCTGTTAATTGATCAGCTTTGTAAAAATTTTATCACATGGAAATGTTGAACTCTTGGAAATTATTAAAATTGAGTCGACGATTGAAAATTTGGAATGAAAATTATCTGTTCGTGAATGGATCACAATTGTAATCAATGATAAATGTTATAATGATCTGTTCAAGTGTGATAAATTAATTAAATAAAAAATTATACTTACTTTCGTCTTCGAACAGTCACGACTTTAATAAATCTGTTGGACTATTTTTTATTATTTTCAACTATTAACTAATAGTTGCATAAAATTCGAACTAATCTATGAATTCGTTAGCATCACTTCCTTGATTCGTATTTTTGAGTTTTGTGCACTATCAGGCTGACAATATTATCGAAGACTTATCAAAGCAATTGGAATCGATAATAAAATGTATCTTGAAATTATTCTTACAAGCAAACTCACAGACAAACACATATCGATATTGAGACATTTTCTCCATTTAATTAGGGGGACTAATGAAAATCCCAAGGAAATAATTGATAGTTTTGTTGATAAAAATTTGTTGAATTTTTTTATCAAAAAAATTGATAATTTGGCTGGACGAGGTTGACGAATGGTGAAAAATAGCGAATTTTTTCGTGAACTCGATGGAATCTCGGTTTAAAATATTCGTCGGGTACTGGCGGACGATACTTTTGGAGAGAAGTGCAGTCATCACAACGACTCGTTAACAACACAATAATCAAGGGATTCAGGTTTGTGATAAAGTTTTTTTCGTAATTTCGAGTTGTGCAATGTTTTTTTTTGAGGATGTGCGTTTTAATGCTCCAATGCAATGTGACAAAAGAAGATAAAAGTGATATCGTTTTATAACGTGCAATAAAAAGAACGTGATGCTTGGCTCTGACCCTCCCAAATCCTCCTTTTAATCAACAAACGACGTCATCGAGTCTCGTATGATTGAGGACAGTTTTATACGATGGAGGAATTAAAAAATGAAAAAAAAAAAAAAATACATTGAGTTCAATTAACAAAATGATGATGAATAAATGACAGGGGATTGTTTAATTTAAATTGAATTAAAATTAATAATTAATTTGAAAAAACATATCCCATTAATTGTCAATATTCATAATTATTTTGTAATCGAATCGAGATTTGTATAGTTTATATTTCGACCAGTAACAATAATTTTCCTGAATATTAATTATTGGATCAAGTGCACTGAGCAATCAGATTAATTCAATAAAATATGCACGAAATAACGAACCAAACCCTCGTAACTTTAGTCTCCATTTTTTTCGACTTTTCATTATTATTATCTAATAAAAAATCAGTCATTTTAATTATTGATAAAATGATTGATAAAAATCAAAACTCGAAACACGATACCTTTAGAGACTTTCACTGCTGGTGGCTCTAACGCTGCTGGCAAACGATTGTATTAAATATTTTTCAAAAAATATTTATGTCAATGATGAAAATTAATGAGAGGGAATTCAAAATGAATGGTATTTATTTTAAGGAACCCGTTCTCACATTTTTGATAAATTTTTTTTTTTTTTTACTAAGAATTATTGACTGGCAAAATCAATAAATATTTATTTGGATTTGATACTTTGAAAAATCTTTTATTACACACTCTCGATTTAACGTCAATAAAAAATTGATATTTGTCTGAAAAATTGAGGAAATAAAAAAAAAATAGACGAGATCGATACACAAAAATGGACAACCGAGAATTTTTTTTCCACTGGTCTCGTCGAAGTTTTAATAATTATCTGATTCATTATGACTCACGATAGATTTATCATATTTACATGGTTTATTATTATTTTTTTTTAATTATTATCGTTGGTTGTGTTTTTCGTGTCGAACTACTGTGCTGGACGTTCATCGCTCGATGGTGCTTCATTCAAAGCCTAAGTGGTTTATTGATTCCGTTGATTAAATAATTTTATTATCAAGTATTTATTGCTTTAATTAATCGAGATAAATACGTTTTTAATGTTTAATATTCGTCTTTGTTTTACCGATGGATATCAATGATTCATTTTTATTGAGTCCTTTGTTACGATTTCGATATTAATTGATCAATATTTTTGTTAATAAAACGAACAAAACGAGAATGCAAAAAGTGTGCTTTGTTCGAATGGAAAATAAATAAGAAAATTTGATCGAACTGACTATTGAACATAAAGGAATTATGAAAAAAACCATTATTGTTTTTTTTTTTCGTTTTTTTTGTTGTGTTTTTTTTTCTAACGATAATTGTTCACATTTTTTTGTATGTATACCAAACGTTTGTATGAATCGCTTTTGAAATGACAGCCGGAAGTAAATATGCACGTGATTTATTGAGAAGAACAAGAGGACGATGAATTGACACGTATATCGTGAGTTTGAGGATTTGAATGGCTGGTGGAATTTGGCATTAGCCATTGACGAAACCGAAGAGCCTCCGGCCTCATTAAGCGCAGAAATGTCAGAATCGAATGTTTCGAGATACTCGATGTGCATGATTCACGTAACGAAGTGTCAGAATTGAGAAGGAGAGTGAAAATCGATCGATAAAATGTTGCCATACGATAAACGTGATTTCGATGTAATTTGCTCTTTAATTTTCACCCATGATTGACTATCCGAATTGTTTAAATTTTCCAAACAATAAATATCACACTTAATTAATCGAATTAATTAATCGAATTAATCGAAAATGAAAATAAAAATGGTCCATCGAATATAGCTTCGATTGTGAGATGTTTCAAGTTCCGTTATCGGATACACACGAACTTTCGGTTATCGAACTAAAATTGGTTTGTCCCAAACCCTCTGTATTCCAATTCGATACCACGAAATGTCATTCGCCCGTGTCATCGCTTTATAACCAACGAGATATGCACGATATCTGCAGTGTCTACCAACGAAACGTGTGACGGCGAATATTTGAGGAATTTCGTCGTCAATATCGAATATGAAAAATACTATTTCTGCCCGCATATTTTTCACAGACATTTTATACCAAATCGGTTAGAAAAAATGACACTTCAAAAGCGTCATTTTTTACAATGATTTCTTTGAAACCGTTGAATATCTATTTTTTTTGTTTTTTTGTTTTTGTTTTGTTTTTCATTTCTATTTATTTATCAAGAAATACCACTTTGTACAAGTCAAATCTAACTTGTGGGTGTAAGAGTCACAGCAACTATACTCTATTACTGCACAGATTTGTGTATCTTTGCGCCCACTTTGGAACCTCACCACACGAAGGTACCTCAAATATTTACTTGTGGGAAACGCTGTTTCGACTGCTTCACTTCTTTGGCTTTAGTACACGTGACATACACTCGTATGAAGTTGATTCTTGTTTCTTGTTACGAGTGTACATGACGATTGCGAATACATTTGGGGGAACATGGGGCAAAATGGACCCCGTGAGGAATTGAGCTAGATATTTCCGCGGTCTACGCATCATCTTGATACTACTTTTGGATCGCAAAATTGATTTGTTGGACTTATTTTCGATATCGTGTAAAAAAGAAAATTATGGGGCAAAATGGACTCTAGAAAAATGCTCTTTTGTCGATTCTAATTAATTTACACACTTGTTTATCGAAATTGGGGAAAATTTGGGTTTTGTCAAGAATAATAAAAATAATTGAAAAATTTTAGGGTCCAATCTATCTTTCTTCTTTATTGGTCAAAATAAAATAAACTTCTTTTAACAGTTTGTGCATTGATTACTACCCTAAGCTTCTAATTACAAGTTTCATAAAAGATAGGGAAATTTTTAATTTTTTTTTTTGCAAGGACTTCCACTTTATCCGGTTACAATCTCAAGTTCATCATCTAACGGCGTATAAAAACTCGTAGGAATTGTTATCGAAACATAATCTGAGTTTTTAAAAATATTGTGAAAATTTGATCTCTCTTCATTTTCGGGAGGGTCCATTTTGCCCCAAAAATAAAAAAATTGGCTAACCCACTCTGCCCCAGGGGTCCATTTTGCCCCATGTTCCTCTGTATACTTGAAAAATCATCATTTTTACGAAGTTCCAACATTCTTTAGCAACATATTTATTGGAACGTCTTCAAATGTGCTTTCAAAATGAATTTGTTAACAGTCCATGGTCATGACTTAATATATATTTTCATGATTTGTCAATTTTTTTTTTCTCTCGATGTACCGAGTCTCCGTAAAAGCGATCTCTTGTTTTAAAACAATATAAACAAATATATATATATCTATATTATGCAGAAAAGAATATTGCTCCATGCCAATATCCCTAGGAAAGAATGGAAATCTTTTCTCTTGGACGGACACGAGGGAGACAATGCAATTATCCGACTCGTCACACGATATCGTCGACACACACATGTACCAGAAATGGCAGGATGTCTATCCGCTGCCACAAGGTTTCATAACCTCTGTACTCAAGAGCACCAGTGCCTCTATTATTTCTCCTCGTTTTTACGGACTTTATACGTCCTCTTCATCATCCTCTATGTTCCCTCTGAACCACTCCTTCCGTCAGAGAAAAATCTCGACGGTACATCGGTTTGAGAACGATGTGAAAAAAAAGGAAAAAAAAAAACAAAAAAAACAAAAAATATTTAATAGCAAAAAGAAATAAAATGTTTTATCATTTCTCTAATTTATTGCTTCAACATCTAATTCATTTATCAACGTTTTCTTTTTGTTTTTTTTTTTCTTCATTTTATTTTACATTATTTTAATAAATAAAATTCGGTGTTTATAATCACACGATGCTATGAGAAAAAAAAAAAAAATGAAAGATTTATCGAGTGGTTGTGAGTAATAAATACAAAAGAGATTTTTAGTTGCACATTTTATTAAAGCAGATTCTGTCGTTCACTGTTTTTTTTTCTTTTTTTTTTGGTTTGTTGTTCGTTTATTTATAATTTTATCGTTAGATTAGCATCACGAGGTGTGTTTAACGTTATTTATGTACGGTCCCATGCATGTCTCTTAGATCGATAAAAAAATATGAGATATTAAAGCGATTTGTTATGCGAGATAGACAGGTAGGAAGGTAGTCCTTAATTTGTAGTCATTCATTAGCAGCGAGATGTGAGTAGACAGATACGAGATTATTCGTCATTTTTCTTTTTGTTTCTTTAGTTTATAGTTAAATTAATAAAATGTAAATAAAAATTTGGTGGATTTTGCTTTGAAAGCAAAACTGACAGCTCGGGAGGTGAACGAGAATTCGGAACGTTGCTCGTGTGCAAAGGAAATTTATATAAAGATAATTGAAAAAAAAAAAAAAATCAAAGTCAAGTTAAATTTATTTTTTGACGAGTTTAAAAAAAAATAAAGGAATTACGGAAATTCGTTGTCGAAAGCATTGAAAAAAAGGATTTAATTCGAAATTTTATCTGTTCGAAAAATTTAATCTATTCGACTAAAAAAAAAAAAACTAAGTCATATGATTTTGTGGATTTTTTGGAAGTAAATGGATGGAAGAAGTCTGCGTGAACCGAAGTATTTCTCTCTCATTTCATGGAACCTTTGGATCCTCGGATTTTTTGTGGGTACAATAGGGTCAGTGGAAAAAAAAAGAAAAAAAAAAAAAAACCGCTGCGTAAAAGTATGAGGTCAAGAGGGCGAGAACGGACTGGAGGTCGTTGTGGTGCTCGGACTTTGCCAAAGAGGGTCGATTTTTTTTCTTTTCCCCACGAAGAATCACGGTTGAAATGTATTCTCTGTCGAGCAACGTTCCTTCTCTCGACTTCGAGGATTTTCAATGCTTAAAACTCGTACGTAAGCTCTGTACGTCTCTGTAGAATCGTTTGAAAGTCTCTCGAAAGCCTCAAACTTCCATGGGATTTATTTTCAATGGCAATTTTTTTGAAAATAAATGATTTTCGTTTACGTACGAATGACGTAAACTTTTGTTAACATTGGATGAGGGTGTGATCCCAATAAATAAATAAATAAATAAATAAATAAAATATCGTCGATCGTATAAAAATACGAATTGTGTGGATCGAGAAATGTCATGAGACGATTTTTATATTCCTCATTGTTTGACACTTTATTGTGATCATAAAAAAAAAAAAATGGAAAAAAAGAAAGCAATTTTTCAACATATTATACGTTCAAAAAGTAGATGTTTACGAAATTTTTCGAAAAATCGTCTCATCTCGAGTCCTTTACACTTATTTTTTCATACGAGAATAAAATACTGCTCGTAAATGAAACTGAAAGCTGGAAATAATTTTAATAATTGTGTTAGAGACTCCAAACGTGTTCTGCTGCATACAAGAAATCTTTCGTTTTTCTTTCTTCAATTATTAAGTGTCAGAGTTATTATCAGAAGTTGAAAAACTGATAACAAAGTTATGATGAAAAAATGATAAACCTAAAGTTATGAAAAGTAATTTAATCCACTGGAAGTCACTTTTTTTTCTTCATATTTCCATCCTGGATTAAAATAAAAGAGAAACGGATTGAAAATAGTTGAAAATACATCGAGACACGAAACACGAGAGTTTCCAGTCTGCAGCAGATTTCACGTGGTGATACATTTATCTGCCGAAGGGTTTAAATGATGAAGGTATATGGAAAATTTTGGCCTCATGTACCTATAAGTGGCACAGCTTCTGAGGTTCGGGTCAACACGTGGGCCACCAGCAGCGAAAAGACGGTCTGTGACAACAGGATCGTTATACCTGCAACATCCCACGCACAACTTCATACTCGGATCACTTTTGTGTTACGTAATCCTTTAGAAAAATCTTTCTGCAGTGAAATAATATTTTAATTTTTCATAGAAAAATAGTCATTTTACTGGATTTCAATTACGAATGTCTTTATAGGGAAACATGGGGCAAAATGGACCCCTGGGGCAAAGTGGGTTAGTCAAATTTCTCTAGTATTGGGGAAAAGTGGGGGCTCTCCCGAAAATGAAGGAAGATCAAATTTCCACAATATTTTTTAAAACTCAGATTATGTTTCCATAACAATTTCTACAAGTTTTCATACGCTATTAAATGGCGAATTTAAGATAATAACCGGATAAAATGCAAATCCTTTTAAATAATTTGAAAATTTCCCTATCTTCTGAGCTGAGGGTAGCAATCGATGCACAAACTGCTAAAAGAACCTTATTTTATTTCGACCAACAAAGAAAAGAGATAAATTCGACTCTAAAATTTTGGTCGCGAGGGAGGGTCCACTTAGCCCCATTTTTCATTATTTTTCTGAAAACTCAAATTTTCCCCAATTTCGATGAACAAGTGTGCAAATTAATTAGAATCGTCGAAAGAGCATTTTTTTCACGAGGCCATTTTGCCCCATATTTTTTTTTTTACACGATATCGATATCAAAACTACAAAAAAAGTATCGAGATTACGTGTAAACCGATACATTTAACTTAATTCCTTATGGGGCCCATTTTGCCCCATGTCCCCTCCTCCATATTTTACTTATTGACCAGAGAATCTCGATTTAAAACAAAAATGTCGAAAGAAAAAAAGATTGAAATAAATAAAAATAATGAAATTCAATAAATTTATCTGTAAGTGTCAAGTCCGAAGGCAAGAAAATTGAGAAAAAATAAAAGAAGAAAACGATTGGGTGAGTTGAACAACGACACGAAATGCAGACTAAAAAAATGTCTGTTTTTATTGTAAATTCGCGATGTAACCGACAGTTTGCCGATTTAGTCGTTATAGACAGAAAAATTGTGAGGTGAAGAGAATTGGCGGTCGACTGCCAACGTATGGACATTTCGAAGCGGTTGTCCGCGTGACCGATCGGTTTAGACGAGCTTAAAACAGTGAAGCTTCGGAAAAAAAACGTAAAAATAATGGAAGAAAAAAAAAAAAACGTACATACACAGAGACATACGTGAGATCGTAACA
>JACEOJ010010106.1:0-17727 GCA_013761285.1 Campoletis sonorensis | reverse complement strand
AGAGAGAGAGAGAGAGAGAGAGAGAGAGAGAGAGAGAGAGAGAGAAAGAGAAAGAGAAAAAGAAAGAGAGAGAGAGAGAGAGAGAGAGAGAGAGAGAGAGAAAGAGAAAGAAAGAGAGAGAAAGAGAGACTAAGACGAGGGGTCTACGTGAAGCTGTTGCACGGAAGGGAGATTGATTCGATATGCATAAATTAGAGTTGGGATAAGCCTTTATTTCACGTACGACGAGGCAAGGATTTCGATTGGAATGCGTTCATATGTGGATAAGGAGAAAAAAGAGGTTGAAAAAGATTGGAGGAGAGTGGTAATGATTGGGAGAGACAGGGAGAGATCGAGAAAGACTTGAAAAGGAGGCAAGGAGTGACCGGAAGAGAGTGAAAAAGAGCCGATAAAACCGCGGGAGCGATTGCCCAAGAAGAAGGAGACCCAAACGCGAGAGATTTTGGAGAAACGTCGTGGGACAATGTGGAGTAGAAACATTACGAAAGAGGGAGGAAGAGAGAGGAAGAAGAGGCTGGTGAAGATCAAGGGCGAGACTGTATAAAAAGGTCAGGAAGTACGAATCGCAGGGAAGGCATAAATAAATTGATGACTGTAGGCAAAAGGCAAGGGGTCTATAATAATTAATCTCCGGTTGTGTATAGATACGCTCCTCGTACCTCCTTTGACTACACAGCCACCAAACATCGGGACACATGCTCAGATATTACGTACCTGATCCCCCTCGACGTTCAGCCTCGCTTCTCTCTCTCTCTCTCTCTCTCTCTCTCTCTCTCTTTCTCTCTCTTTCTCTCTTCGCATCTGCTTCTATCATTTTTTTTCCGCCTTCCAATCCAGCAACAAGCCACCAACGTTGAATCCTTTTTTTTGTTTCAACGTTGCATGGAAATTACTCGGGAAGGGGAAGTTCTAAAGGATAAGAGAAGTCGAGCTTCGAATCATTAACGAAGACTGAAACAACTTTTAATGAAAATTTGAACGATTGTCATGGGACGGAATACGTTGAGATATTCTTTCAGGGATTCGGTAGACACTGAATAAAGTTTGGTGAACTTTGAACTCGTACACTTAGTTGTTTTATTAAAAATTGTCAAGTTTATCGAACTCGTGCGCAACGATCTCTAAGTTCAGAGAGTCGTTGCGTCTAAAAAACGAAAAGGATCGTGTTGAACGGAACGACATCCTCTTGGCAGGGACTCTAGCGTTTCCAAACACTATAAATCTTTGAATTTTTATTCACCCCGTAATAAGTTACAGGCTGTTGATGATCACCTTGCGAAAATAAGGCTTACGGAAGGTTTCACGATTTCTAGGAGTGAGAAAATAAAGAATCGATCACACGAAAGTTTATATTGTTTTGACAGTTTTGATGAATTCATGGTTTTAGTGGTTTTCTTAATTTTTTTTGATTTTTGTTTTTTGCAGAAGACGAAGCCGAGGCGAGGAGGAGGCCGCTGGTGTGGCCGAAGAGGGCCAACAGCAGGCTTACGGCGGACGAGAAACGGTGGACGAGGAGGAGGACATCGGTAACGAGGAAGGACAGCAGCAATCATTGCAAAATCCCCCAACCGGAAACGACGTGACGACAAACGGCGGTGGCGAGGATCACGTGGACGTAAACAAGAGGGTTGCCGCCGTGCAGGTCCAGGTACAGGGCATGGAGGGCGACTGGCGAGCATACTGCGAGCATCCATTGTCGGTAGCGACCGCTGCGATGCTCAATTTACAGCAACAACATCAGGTCTCGGCCGTAGCCTCGCACACCGATGATCCTGCTGCCTCCTACGTATACGAGTATTACAAATTGCCAGACAAAACTTCCGATGTCAAATTACCACCGCCCCACGAGCTCTGGTCAGCGTAAGTATTTTTATTTGCATTTTTATTCATTTTTACCTCAATTTTTTATTGAAAAACAGTGCGCTATTTATTTTTTGATATAAATATTAATTTTTTTCGAAACGTAATCAAATATTAACAAAAAAATGAAAAAATCATGGACCATAGAATATTTTTATTGATTATTTCAGTTGCTAATTATTCGGAAATAACAAAAATCAAATAAATTATTAAAGTCATTGTAATAATTAAGTGATTTTGATCATTTTAAATATCGATTTTTATTTAAATTTATTTTATTTTTATTTTTATTTAAAATGAAATTAAATTTAAATATCGATCGAGAATATTTCATATCAAAATCGAAGGTTTCCGAAAAAATAATAAATCTTTTAAAATTTGGGTCCACGTGCTCGAGGTCCTTGTTACGGCTACAAGAAATTATTTTATTCCGGCCCATTTGCTCGGTTTGCAAACTACCCCATGGGTGGCCATAATTCTTCGGATGTTCTTTAGATCTTAGGAACTTTTATATTTATATACATCGCGGCAACTGAAAACCCGAAGGTTGTAAGTCCAGTGAATTCAGAGGCAAAGTTTCGTGACTTGGGTCCATCCATTGGTGAGGAAGTTTTATATTTTTGCCTGGAAAACGGTCCCACCCCAATTGCGAAGGGTTATTTTCCTCCGCGATTTTTTCGGCATCGTTTCTTCCTCGCGCAACCTTCTCCGCGCCATACGCAACGCGTTTCCCTTTTATTTTTATTTTTATTATGCTTTTTTTTTTCTTCTTCGTTTTTTTTTCTACCAACGACAGGGGTGGCATTCATTCCCCTTTAGTTGCACGGTTAAGGGCTCCTCACAATCCCACTTTTGATTTATATCGGACGCTTAGCATATTTTGTAATTTACTGTTGAGAAAAACCCGCAACGTACACGCATTTTAAAAGTACGTTTCGATCTCGCCCGATCTCTGCGTTTTTATCTCGTTTTTTTTTTTTTCACTGCAATTGTTTTTGACAATTTTTTCAAAATATTTTTACCTCTTCTGTGACTTTTTATTGATCAAATTACAAAATAAAAAGAATAAAATTTATATTAATTAACTTTTATTCACATTTTACAAACTTTTTGTGTTTCTTTTTTTTTTTTTTAATTCCTTTATTTGATGTTTCGTATAAAAAACACTTAAAATTGTGAACTGAATTTTAGAAAATAAATGTTTTTTATGCGGCAATAAAAAGGATAAAATATCGTCAGAATGAGAATTTTTAAGGTGCACGCGTGCGAATTCGAGCGAATTTATCTGCAATGGATTCTGTATCTTTTATTTATTTATTTTTTTTCTTTCTCCTTATCTCGAAATAATCTGAGTGGAGAACTGAAGGGTGAATAGAAAAGGACGCTCCTCTGTAATCTTCCCTCGAATCTTGAGTCCAAAGCCGAAGAGAAAGACAGAGACAGGGATAAAAAAAAGACGATAAGATCTTGACAATTTGTACGAGAGACCGGATCGTTAAAAATCCTCAACTCTTTTCATGCATCTGAGAGCGTGAATATTTATTTCTGTGGCGATCATTCGAGCGAGAACGACGATTTTAATCCAATTTTCATTGTTATGCACCTCGTGAATTTGCTCTTATAATGGGATGATTTTTTTTTTAATTCTATTTACTTTTTACATGCGGAGATATTTTTTTCATTCAATTTTTTAACGTTTTTTAAGTCATTCGAACATTCATTCGCATTCTTTCTCGACGTAAAGTATTTCGGTTTTATGCATTTTTTAACGTTTTATTTCTCATCGTTTTTTTCTTTCTCCGAGATTCAAGACATTTTTGACACTTTGTCGAATGTCACTATCGTGACGTTCATATCGAAAAATTGTTTTTTAGTTTTTCTCACGTACAAAATGGTTCGCGGGCATAAGTTAATGAAGAAAAGTTGTTGTTGATTGACTAAAGAACAACATACTCCAAATTCAAGGTCATCCAAGGTAATTTGTACTTGCTGTATAATTACAAACATTGCAAACATTTTTTTCTTTAGATTTTTTTGAAAAACTAATTGCAGCTTCTTTGATGTTGCATAAAAATGTATGCAAAGTTTTAGGAGGCTTCGCCATGTAGGAGCCAAAATATTTATTGATGAAAATGTAACTTTTAACCCGAGCTCTTATGAGAGACTACCGAAAATTGTGATTTTTACCAATAAATATCTGAACGTTCCGCTTGGTGAAAGCTTCTAAAATTTATTACACACGTGCGTATAACATTAAAGAAGATTTATCCAAATTTTCAACAAAATCTTAAGAAAACGATATTAACAGATATTAAATGTTTATTTTTATCGAAATTCTTGTCTTGGTCTAAGTCTTGGATCGAATTTCTCGACCGCACTGAATCGCCGCAGCCACCTAACGATCCCTTTTGTTTTTTCTCAACAAAAATGCTCAATACAAGAAAAATCCGAGACATAAAAAATCGTTTTTCAAGATCCAGCTGTTCGTTTGGATTTTGGATCAAGTTTTCTGAAAAACGTCCCGATCTCATTTACTAAAAAGTTCAAACGCAAGTCGCTGACTTAATTTTATCATTGCGCGAAAATCTTGCTTGACAGCTGTTTTGACATTTGACCCAAGAACCGCGACCAGTGTCGCGTCATAAAGGCCCAATGGCTCGAGATTCTGTTTTTTCTTTTTTCTATTATTTAGCTTATTATTCTCGCTGGTAATTTACCGGAAAATCAAGACGGGAAACGGTTTTGTTATAGACAAGAAAATAAAAATCGTCGGCCAAGTTCAGCCGCTCACGAAGGTTCAAACTCAAAATTAAAACAAACCTCTTCCTCCCTATCTTTCTCTCGTAAATTCACTTTCCTCCTCCCTCTTCCTCTTTTTTCCTCGTCGACTTATGCCCGACACGTAAAGAGCATCAAGACCAACAGCCTCACGTTCTCGTTTATTCAAATTTACGATGATAATTTTATGACCCGCTCGCGAGACCCGTTGACAATCCGGACTCTTTATAAATAATAAGCTGGACACTGACTCCGCGCGTTTGTAACGTGCTGTACCATCAAGTACACAGTACGAAGAAGTCGGGTCACACCCGGCAATGACTCAACAGCCTCCGTCCCTGGAATTTAACGAGTTACACACTCGTCCAGTACTTTTTTTCATTTTTTATATTTTTTTCTTCCATTTTTTTATTTTTTATTGTGGATATAATTGTTACGAATTTTCTGTACGTGTCTAGACTCTATTTTATTAGATTGACTTTTCAAGAATTTCGTCTATTATTATAACCAACAAAATTTCGAAAAAATTCTTTGGAATTTCGAGCTCGAGTGGATCGTGGCATTCCAGAGAGAAAAGTTCTCTGACATTTTTGTCTCCAGTCGCTATAAGACTCTTTTCGAAAACGTTCAAATCTGGTTTCCTCAAAATATATCGAGATTTAGGATTTTGGAAAATATTGACAGTTCAGGTATTTTTTATTTATTTTTTTCTTTCGATTGAGCCCAATTAGAACTTTTTGGGTTCAAAAGTACTGGAGATATGATTTTTAATTATTAGATGCTTGATTATTAATCTGACAGTTCAAAAAAAAAAATGAAAAAAAAAATGTACTGGGACGTGCTTTGATTCAAAATTTCCGAAAGTATTGATCATTTTTTCGCAATTGGGAGTTTTGTGGTTAAAAACAAACTCAATTGACACTATCTTTTTATTTGACTGCGAATTTGAGGGTTTGGAATTTTTTTAAAAAAGATCTGGACAATCCGAAGAAAAGGGTGAAAAGTTCATACCGATGTATGGATTTTTGAAAAAATGGCATAATTTTGAACGTCAAAGAAAAGTGAAGTTACGAATTTTTTATTTTTGTATTCCGGGATCTATTTTTCTGTAATTGTCAGAGAATTTTAGAGACACGTTTCGTTTCACACGACCCACGATCCCTTCGCGGTTTGGAACGAAGGACGCGAAGTGGATGAAAAAAAAGGAAAAATGGTACTCGAATCTCTGCTGGCACGTTAAGTAGCAAAAAAAAGTGTTTTTTTTTCTTTTTCCAAACAACTACCTTAATGGTGACGATGATGGAAGCAGAACAGAAGTGTAGAGTCGAGGCAAAGATCACACGCGGAGCGTGTACACGAACGTCAGGTCTCGTTTCTCAAGTAAACTCTACGACTCCCCGGAATTGTTATAGTCGTGTAAAAAGAACAGGGGCATGATCGTGGAACCGGAGCATCCTGGGGGAGGTCACAAACGAAGCGTGCTCGTCTTAAGGGGTCACGTTGCCTCGTTGCGCACGCCACGCGCAATCTACACTCCACATCCTTTTTTTTCTCTTCAGTCCAGCTTCTCACTAAGTTTTTACGACATTTCGCACGATATAAGTTTTAACAAAGAATAATTGTAACACGTAGAAATTAGAGTGTTTTCAACAATCGGTCAAAATGTGAGTGCAACTTTGAGCAGCTGTAGCTCCGGTTCTATCGGAACGATCCGAAGACATTTATAGTGTTTGGGATCGCCGATGAGTAGACTTAAAGAACGGTCATGCCAAACGATCTTTCTGTTGCATTTGAAACCGAGGAAAATAGACAAAACTAGAAAAATTGACTGAAAGTTGAAAAAAAAATATTGTAGCCCGGCCAGGACGATTGTATTTTCCAACAAAATCTCTACCAATTAATTCGTTGTCCGACAACTAATATCTCTCGATCGAGTACACACAGTCGCATCGTTCCGTTCGTTGAATCTCGAAGTTTTCAGCGACAGGTTTCGAAAAAAAAAGGTAGACAGAGAAAGAAAAGAAATCGGTAAGGATTAGCATCACATTACTCGATCGAGCATGCAAAGGCTCAGCACGAAGTAGCTTCTCCGTCGAGCAATCTCTTCGGCGCTGTGGATCCATTTCATTTAAGCCGAATTCATAGGGCGAGAGCCCCTCATCGCCTGGGGTTATGACGATCTCTCGAAACGTTAGCAATATCATTTTTTTCTTCACTCCTTTCACTTTTAGCACACACTTACTTAACATATGAAGAAAAAGGAGAAAAAAAAGGAGGGGGGGGAGATTGGGCGAGGAAAGGAGGGATCAGGTATCGAGAGGAAGAGAGGAAAAGAGAGAGAGAGAGAGAAAAAAAGATTTTATTGTCTCGATGCATCTGACCGTAGGTAGGAAGAAGGTCAGATTCACCGAGTGCTCAAGAACCAAGGGTATGCATAGCTCCGAAGAAAAGAGACGAAAGATCGAAGCAAAAGGGGTAAATTTCACCCAAGGCCTTTCATATCTATATATATATACATACGTCCATGTATATCCTTAAAAAAGGGAATAAGAATGTAAAAAGATCACATATACCGAAAGCGTTGGCAGTTTATAAGGGTAGACGTCTTTGTGGATACGCATTATCATGCTAAATATAACATGTTAACTACTTCACATAATGCCGAGAGACGCGTCTCTTTTGATCCTCGTGTAAGGTACTTATACGTACGTATAAAGTACAAGAATTGGTTCCTTGAATTTTTTTTTTTTTCTTTCTCTTTCTTCGTCTTCCTCAGAACTAAAGTGCAGTAAAGACGTTTGAGGTATTTTTATTGCCACTGCGTCGATGATATTGTCTGGACTGTGGTTTATGCTGGAGATCGAGTTCAATTTGGAGGGATATTAAAAAAAAAAAAGCTGAGGGATAATGTTTATTTTGAGGCTGGTATTAATTTACTCGTCTTATTCGTGAAATTGTAGGGAAATTAAAGTTAAATCGTTATTTTCGTAGGTTTGTTAATAAATTTGACATTTTTTTCAAAATGGCCACCTCTTGACGATATGATCGTAGGTAGGGAGACAAAATTATTAACGATTTTTATTATTTCGTCTCTATGCTAATTCGCAACTGTTTGCGCTACATTTTTATTCATCGGGTGGGGCGGTGCCGAAGATCGAAAAATTCACATGGTGCTGGGATGTAAATAATGAGGGAAAATTTTTCAGCTGGGACAATATCGCACGAGAGTTCCCAAAGGGGGTAACGCGACACCCTTGCGCGTTGACGTCGTAAATTCGTCGCGCCTCTTTAAGCCCTCTTCACAAACAGATCGATCGATCTTCCCCCTTTTTTTATGAATTTTAAAGAAGATTTCAAGAAGGTTTGAAGGAGAATTGATGAAAAAATGTTGTTGGTGACTGTTAAAGGGGTGTGATGGGTCAAAAGCTCCTGGTCCAGGAAGCCAGTCAAGGCTCCGGAGGTTCGAATCGCATGGAAAACAACGAGGCAACAGGGAACGGCGAATTGCATCATTTTCTTCATCAGTACAATCAACAGTCTCACAGTCCGGGACAAAGTCTTCAAAGTGCCATTTCAATGCCGTTGAGTCCGCAGTCGTTGCGTCACGATAACTCGTCCGCGGGCAATAATGGGGGTGCGGGTAATGGCGGCGGCGGCGGCGGTACCGGCATAACCGGGGTCAAGAGAGAACCCGAGGACTTGAGCTCGTCCCGCGGAGGTCAGCAGTCCAGCAAACGGCACAAACAGGCACAACCGGATAGTCCAACGCCGCCAGGAATGTATCATCATCAGCATCAGCATCAGCTACAGGTAACGGACTTGAACCTCTCTCTAATGGATATTCGCATTTGTTACGTCTCTTTCTTTCCCTCTCTTCCAATTCGTCGGGTCAGTCAACCTCGATCACTTCTGTATGTCGCGGGGCACATTCGTCCAAGCTAATTCGAAAGAAAGTCCAACGGGAACCCTAAAACCTACTCGGGGAGGCATCTCCAGCATTGAAATCACTGAAAATCCCTAAACAAACCCAAACAAACTCAAACAATCCCAAAGTTTTCTAAAGCCCATAAACCTCAAGAGAAAATCGACCCCAAAACCCAAAAATCAACATTTCTGTCTTCAGGTCCAACAATATGGCAGCCCCTACGACCCCTACTCATCATGCAGTCCGCGATTACAATCCGCAGCATACACATCGACATCAGGAAACAATGGTTCAAACACATCCAATCAAACAGGTCTGCATCAAGAAACAACAGCTGTTTACGTCACCGGCGATACCTTACCCCCATTGGCCTCCTCAAGTGGATCCTCATTACCCACCACAACAACCTCCTACACCAGGTACGAAGTCGTACCAAGCTCATATGCAACCACACACGCCATACGCTCCTCATCAAGCAGCAGCAAAGTACTCACCGTCGATCTACCCAGTCCTGACTCCGGAATCGGAGCCGACGCTGTCACACCCAGACAAGATCATCATCCACCCGCGGCACTTCATCAGGTAAGCTGCTCAATCATCTTTTTTCTTCCTACTCGAAATATTCACTCGTGGACATTCCCTTCGATTTTACTCTTCGGAAATCTTCGATTTAGCTCGTTGGGCCTCGAGTTTTGGGAATGCATCATGATTCACTCGTTGAATTCAGTTTATTATGAATTCAATTAAGCATTTTCCAAGCTTAACTCATAAGACTGACCAAAATTCGACTCAAGACAATTCTTCGAGTATAACTTGTTCTCGAAACAATGAAAATCTTTCGAGCTAAGTTTCTGAAACATCTCTGCACCCTTTTTCTTAACGATTCCATGTCAAAATAATTTCTAGGATTAAATAAATTGTCAATTTTCAAAAGATTTCAAAAAATCTCTCAAAACAGCTACCGCGCTCTTATGCTTCATATATTTGTTTACGAAAGTAACCACTTCGTGACAAAAACCACATAAAGACGTTGTAAAGAAGCGACGAAGTATACTTCCCATTGGGCACGCCACATCGGCAGTCAAGCTCGGTTAACAACAATGGTGATTTTGGCATTGTGACGCGACGAAGCGTGACCGAATGTTCTATACGTGGTTTATTTTACGACACCGCAAACCTCGTTGTCTTTTTACTTTTTCACTTCTTTTTTGCACGCTCTTCTTCTCGCGTGGAGTTATCATTATATTTGGAGGCTGTTGAGACTTTGACGGCAATTTGAGTTCAAATTTCACTAGGGGAATCGGAAAATCCTCAAAATCACTAGACTATGAAAAATGGCGGGAAATTCAAATCAGTTTTTTTTCAAATTCCTTATTTTCGAGCTTTCGTACTTATTTTCGTTGATATTCATCGAAATTCTTAACCCCACAAGCTCAACAACGAATCCATGAAATAATTCGTTTAATTTATTCAAATTTAGTCGTCCTTTGACTACACGGAGCTATGTCCCGGCGGTACGACCACGGGCACGGCTGTTGTACTCGACAATGGTGCCGTTATTCATCATCAGCCGTTGCAGCTTCAATTGCAACAGGGACACGCACAGGCTCAGGTACAACGTGGGGGTCTCGTGTCCGGTGGTTCGACGACAAGCAACGCGAGTCCTAATCCACCCAGATCGAGACCATGGCATGACTTTGGACGACAAAACGACGCCGACAAGATACAGATACCAAAAATGTGAGTATCTTTTTTTCCTATTTATCTTTTTTAGAAATTTTATTTTTGTACTCTTTGGTGACTTTTTTCAATGACCAACTGATTTTTGCTTTTTTTTAATACTCCATCCTCAAGCGACAATAAAATGTAATAATTTTTGACAAATTGCTTGACAAATTTTTCAAATTTTGTACTGTTTTGGGTAGTTTTTTTTCTGTGACTGAAATGTACTTGTCCAAGGTTTTTTCCCCGGGGAAGGGATTTTTGGCCGGAATTAATCATTTTTTTTCAATAATGACAGGAAAAAAAACAATAAAAAATGAATTATTGGCTTAAATAATAAACAATAAATATGATCGATAGATATTTTGAATATAAATGAATTATAGAACTTGATAAAAATTCATTAATTAATTGATAAACTAATTAAAATTCAAGGATAAATAAATTTGATTAAAAATTCGTAATTTTAGGGATTTAAAATGTTGTATAAATCGATCGAAAATGCGTCGAGTTGAGAGTTATCAGGATCAAGAGTCTGGAAGTCTGTGAAATCGAAATGTGCCGGATATAAATATATAGTCGGTCAAGCGTTCGATTTACAAATGTGTTAACGATAAATATTTGTGTATGTGGTACAAGTTATTACAATAAAAAGTTAAGGTAGGCGTCGAGCAATAGAGCCGGGCGTTAACCCGTTGCAATGTCCCAGCGAAGCAGAATGTTTAATTTTGTTTATTTTCCTTTTCCATTTTTCAACTGCCCTCGCGAGTTCCGTTCTCTCGGAGCCGTTATCAACGTCGAGTTTCCGACTCGACCCCATTAAAATTTTAAAATACCAAATGCTCGCACACCCTCGCCATTTATATTCACATGTGGCTCGAGACAATTGTTCAAACTTTACATCGCGATAGTTTCAAGTCGGTCAAAACAACAACAACAGCAAAAATAACAAAAAAATGCACGTTCTGTTAATAAATAAATGAGATTAATGTACGGGCTTTTCCAATCGAACATTATTCAACTTTGACCTTTACCTTTTGTTTTCACTCAACAATAATAAACAAAACGAATGAATAATCAGAAAAAAATACTTTAAAATACAAAAATTAAAGCTAAAAAATTCAACAGCCCACATAAATAATTAACTGAACAAATAAATAAATACGAATAATATTTATGTAAATATCCGTACGCCTGGCATTATTATTGAGATAAGTGGCTTCCTTTAGATAGCGTGCAATCGTCTTGGTCGTTGTGGCAAACGTTATTTGTCACGCACCTTTTTACTCTTAGTTACTTTGCGTTACTCCCGTATATAAAAAAAAAGAGAAAAAAAAAAATCTGCTAACGAAGCTACTCTCGATCTATCGGCAGCACGCAATAGTATTTTGCATTGTGTGCTTTTTCGTTAATAATTACGAGAAAAAAAAATGCATATACGGATCCTGGACAGTTTAAGTTTTTAAAAAAAATCATTAATAATTTTTTTATCATTTTTTTAATCATGAAATTGATTTTCGTGTGATTTTAAAATATTTTTTTGTTGTTCCTGATTGCAGCTATTCGGCTTATGGCTTTAAGTATCATCTGGAATCGCCCATTAGTACGTCACAGAGACGAGAGGACGACAGAATAACGTATATTAATAAAGGACAATTTTATGGTATTACGCTCGACTACGTGCCTGATCCAGACAAGCCACTACTCAAGGCTGGTCAAACTGTCAAGGTAAAGATTAATTTAATTTAAAAAAAAAAAAAAAAGAAAAAAAAAATCTTAATAATAGAATTATAATCAATTAACATTCTCGTGTATTTATTTTATAATCAATTATCGATATTCTTTTATCAATAAAAATAAATAAATAATAATAATAATAATAATAATGAAGATATGATCGTGTAAAATAAGTTGAAAGAAATCATCTCGAAAGGCAACAAGATAAAAACGAGTTAACTCATTTATCGCTTGGCGAGTCTTACGTTAAGCGTTTGAGTTAACCGTTATGTTGAATCGGTATCATTTACCGGCGCCGTTGTATTTGTTGCTTCCATTCTGATAAAAACCTCCCGCCAGTCTCATTATATCATTTTCATTCTTAGTGCTCCGTTTTCTTTATTTATATGCTATTTTTTTTTTCTTTGTTTCCTTTCGTTTCTTCTTTTTTTTTTTTGTTATTTTCTTTATGTTCTTTTTTTCTGCATTGCCACTAAGAGCGATAACGAGTTACGACTTCCTCGTTAATTGCTAATCGAACGCGTTTGCTTAAGTTGACTTTTAGACTCTCTCGTTTAACGCCCGAGTACGTAAATACCTGATAACCGAAAGTGTCGAGTTTTCAGTTTTCGTATACTTCGAATTATTTCATGCATTTTTTTTATTTTTTTATTATTTATTATTCTCCCCGTAACGAGGTTTGTGAATTTATTTCTTAAAATTAGGGAAAAATTATTCGAAGCCAAATAAATAAATAAATAAATAAATAAATGAATAAATAAATAAATAAATAAATAAATAAATAAATAAATAAATAAATAATGAAATAAATAAATAAATAATCAATTAATTGAACCAAATAAATGAATGAAAAATAAATAAATAAATAAATAAATGAATTACAAATTCATTTGTTTCGCTGGTATTATTTTTTTTTCCTACGCGATCGATAATTGTTTTTGTTATTATTTATCGTGTACAACCAATGGCTCAAGATTAATCCACGTGCGTTGAAAGTGTTCTATATATAAATCTACGTCCATTCACCCGAAACACGAAAAATTCATTTCTCTATCAGGCGTTTCTGCCTGGTACACCGCAACGCCATATATTCACAGACAGCAATGAGATTAGTGAACTATATAGAGCAGTAAAGACACAGTCTTAAGGTGCTTCGAGAACATTTACTACTATGGAAACGGGTGTCAAACTCAGGGATAAATAATGCACGAGGCAAAGCTGTTTGTCACGTGTTTGAGTTAAGGATCACTAGAAGGGAGTGCAAGGAAAATAAACGTTAGCGATTTTTGAACGATCGAAAAAATCGTCGACGATTTTATCGAATGTAGACGATATTCTGGCGGTGGGAACGGCACCAGGGTTTCTTAGATACGAATATTTTCTTCTCGAATGACCTTGGCGGTTGACATTTAGCTCAGATTCTTCGTCATGGTGCCTCGATCTTATTTCGATTTTTTACGATCTCAAAAATTTTACTAGTCGATTTGACAACTTTGAGAGGGATTCACTTGAACAAAGTTTACTGGAATCTCTAAGTCTACTCATTGGCGTTCCCAAACACTACTCATGTCTCGAAATCCTTCCAAAAACATCGGAGATACAAGCGCTTAAAATAACCCAAAAAATTTCGCTTGCTTTATTAATACCCGAAGTACCGAGAATCATCTCCTCCGCACAATCCGTCCAAGATCTCCAGAATAACGAATTTTTAATCGACACACTTTCGAAAGTCTCTTGGGACCGGGCCGATGTTATTTTATTTATCAAATAAATTGATCTCCGCCGTAAAATGTTGTTTCGATGAATTTGCGCCTGCGAGCCCGCACCAAGTACTCGCGCGCGGTGAAAGTTTTTCGGCTGCTCGACTTCGATTACTTTATTAATTGGAATGATGAAACGAGCGTGGGATTTTTATTGATAATCATTTTTTTTCTCCAGTCATTCATTCATTTTTATTTTTCATTTAAAATTTATCATTTTTTTACGTTTATTCTTATTTTTTTCAATTTTTTTTTTTATAGAGTGTTGTTATGCTGATGTTCCGAGAGGAAAAAAGTCCCGAGGATGAAATAAAAGCGTGGCAGTTCTGGCACGGTAGACAACATTCCGTCAAGCAGCGCATACTCGATGCTGGTGAGTAAAAAAAATAATATTTTCAAAAATTAAAATTAAATCTAATTATTTTAGTGTATAAAAACCAATTTTTTGCACTGATTTTCATAAATTAACATTTTTGTGCACGCTATCGAAGAGTTTTCTCACGGTAGCAGAGATGAAAATTCGGTAAGACTCGAATTCCGTTGAAAATTAGTCGCGATTTAATGTGGAAAAATTAATAACAATGTAGTTTTTTTTTTTAATTCGTGAGGAGAAATTAAGAACAAAAAAATTTCATCCGTCTATTGCAGATACGAAGAACAGCGTGGGTCTGGTTGGCTGCATCGAGGAAGTTGCCCACAACGCGATTGCGGTTTATTGGAATCCTCTCGAGTCATCAGCAAAAGTAAAAATTATTTAAATCTTCTTTTATTTTTTGTTTTTATACAGTTTTAATATAATTTTTTAATGAAAAATCTTAATTAATGATTATTTAATTGTTAATCTTAATTTTTATTTAATTATTTAATTATTAATCTCAATTTTTATTCGATTATTTATTTTTTATCTCAATTTGAATTTAATTAATTAATTATTAATTTTAATTGACAGATAAACGTGGCAGTGCAATGTCTAAGTACAGATTTTTCGAGTCAAAAGGGCGTCAAAGGTTTACCGTTGCATATTCAAGTCGACACGTACGAGGAGCCACCTCCACATACTCATTCGTACACGCCACCCTCACACCGCGGTTATTGCCAAATTAAAGTTTTTTGCGATAAGGTAAGCCATTATAATTGATTAATTAATCATTTGTTTCATTTGACCGACTCTAAGTTTGATAAGAAAAAAAAAAGCACAATTTTAACACTTAATTTTTGCCAGGGTGCCGAAAGAAAAACGAGGGACGAGGAGAGACGAGCTGCAAAGAGAAAAATGACTGCAACCGGAAGAAAAAAGCTCGACGAGCTTTACCATTCGGTTACTGAGCGAAGTGAGTTCTACTCGATGGCGGATCTACACAAGCCACCCGTACTTTTTTCACCACCTGCTGAGCACGCTATTGACAAAGTGAGTAAAGTTTGTAAAACCCATTTTTCTAAATAAGTATCGACGAAAAAGCAGAGGAGAAGTATCATAAGCTTGAAATGTCAAGTATTCCCGCCACCGAATTCAAATTTATCGAAGTATCGAAAGTCTTGGCGCGCGCCTGAACGTTTAGGCGCGAAATTCAAACGTGAAATTGGTATTTTCACTGAAAAATGATAAAAACGTTGAAAATAATTGAAAATTTCAGTTCTCAACGATGGAACTTTCGGGTTTCTACGGTGGCGGAGGCGGCGGTGGTGGAGGGGACACTGACACATCGTCGTTGAGTAACGGCGAGGGTGGAGGAATAAAAACTGGCGCAAGTAGTCCTTATCCGGCTTGCGGAAGACCGAGTTTGCCTGCACTCAAGTTCCACAACCATTTTCCACCTGACAACATGACTTCGCTGCACGATAAAAAGGACTCTTTGTTGATGCAAGTCCAGGAGCTTCAAGGCTCCGTCCTTCAGGGTATGCAACAGGGCAATCTTAGCACAGCGGGTACGATCGTAACCGGAGTTGGCAATCGACTTCACATCCAACCACAACATTTACGTGGCAACGACCCCGAGGACCGAGTGATGCTTTACGTCAGACAAGAGTCCGAGGACGTTTACACTCCTCTCCACGTGACCCCACCCACCGTCCAAGGATTGCTCAACGCTGTGAGTATTTTTTTTCCTAACTCCATAACCCCAACTCTAGGGAAAAAAAAAAAAAACCAAAGCAATCTGCCCCAATTTCCAGGAACTGTATGCTTGCTGTGTCACTGAGCGAAGTGGATTTACCTGATAACCTTCCGCAAGAATTCGACGATAAATCAAACTCAATATCAATTAGGGTTTGAAAAATTCCCGCCAATTTCATTTTTTTTCAAATTTCTCATTTGTTCCGAGCCCTGCAATTTTTCTTCTATATATTTCCGTTCATTAAATCGATAAATAAGAATAAATAAATGAAAATACTTCTCCCTGCCTTCGGATCTAATTACCAGGAGAAATAAGCAAATAAATTGTTTTCAAATAATTGAATTTGCAAATAATTGAATAAATTTCGCTTTAAAATTCATTTTAATTTGGATCCGACTTCCCTGTGTGCATATCCGGAGCCTCTACTTCCGGTTTATGATTTCCTACTCAATTTAGGTGTCTTCTTGCAACCGCAGATTAAAAAAAAAATAAGAAAAAAAAATCTCTACTATCCTCTTTGCGACACGGTAAGTCGTCGAGTTCGTCAAAGCACAATTGTTTATAAAAATATGTATTTTTAAAAATATATGTGTGTGTGCGTGTGTGTTTATAAATTAATGTGGCCATGCATGAATCAGCATTGATGTAAACAATGATTAATATCCGTGCACTACTTCATTGGCTAATTAATATTAATGCGCATGATGTCCGTCTCATAATCCACCCCCATCGCCTTCCAATCATTAAATATAAATATAAATAAATCACACGGACAGGCATTAATAAAAATAATATGAATATCAAACAGAAGTTAATTAACATCGATAAACAGAGGCTTCAAGAAAGAGATCGATGCGAAAATACGTTGGAGTGAAAAAATTGAGCGGGAAAAACTAATTTTTCAATTTTTTAATCTTCAATTCGGTGTTTTATCTTTTTTTTTTCGATTATCAGTCAAAAAGTTTTGCCGAGTGTTTTTACTTTTGTTGCGAAATATTAGTGGCATTATTTATACACGAGGTTTACCCAGAGGATCGTGATGAGAACAAAAGAATTTCAATTGAAACAAATTAAAAAAAAAAGAATTAAAACAAAAAAAAACAAAAGTGAAAGAGCGACAAAAGCGCCAAAGCCAATGTCAAAATTCTAATGTTCAATTTTTTTTCTTATTTTACAGATTGAGTCAAAGTACAAAATTGCATCCTCGAGTATTAATAACCTCTATCGCAAAAACACAAAGGGGTAAGTTTAGTAGAGTGTCATCTTTACTCGCATGCACGGCTGCGGTAGTGCATGAAAAGAAAAAAAAAAACAAAAAAAAAGAAAATGAATAAATAAATAAATAAAAAATAATAAAAAATGATGAAAAGAAAAACATAAACAAAAGAGATTATTGTATTAACGGAAAATTTGGCCGTAGTCTATTTTTTCTCGATGGTACATTTACTACATTTGCCTCTTGGACGCGAAGCGATATATTGTTTCAATACTTTTGTTCATAGAATTTGTTTAATCCAGGTTTCATTAATTGGGTTCGGAAAAAACGACGAGAATAATATTCTAATGCTTGGAAATACTTGTAGTTAGGGATACGACAAATACTGACGCTTACGATCGATCATTTGACCCTTCATAAGTCACGAACCTAACCTCACTTTCCAGTCCATCACAACATCCCGTTGACCCCCCTCCGGGCATGATAACCTCGCACCGGGGCAACTTGCGGAAAGCGTGACTTATGAAGGGACTAACTATGGATTAAAAAAGGAACAAAAAAATCAAACTCATTCTCTTTCCTAACATTTTTCCACAGCTGTTTCTCCATTCACGC
>JACEOJ010010105.1:0-17727 GCA_013761285.1 Campoletis sonorensis | reverse complement strand
GCGTGAATGGAGAAACAGCTGTGGAAAAATGTTAGGAAAGAGAATGAGTTTGATTTTTTTGTTCCTTTTTTAATCCATAGTTAGTCCCTTCATAAGTCACGCTTTCCGCAAGTTGCCCCGGTGCGAGGTTATCATGCCCGGAGGGGGGTCAACGGGATGTTGTGATGGACTGGAAAGTGAGGTTAGGTTCGTGACTTATGAAGGGTCAAATGATCGATCGTAAGCGTCAGTATTTGTCGTATCCCTAACTACAAGTATTTCCAAGCATTAGAATATTATTCTCGTCGTTTTTTCCGAACCCAATTAATGAAACCTGGATTAAACAAATTCTATGAACAAAAGTATTGAAACAATATATCGCTTCGCGTCCAAGAGGCAAATGTAGTAAATGTACCATCGAGAAAAAATAGACTACGGCCAAATTTTCCGTTAATACAATAATCTCTTTTGTTTATGTTTTTCTTTTCATCATTTTTTATTATTTTTTATTTATTTATTTATTCATTTTCTTTTTTTTTGTTTTTTTTTTTCTTTTCATGCACTACCGCAGCCGTGCATGCGAGTAAAGATGACACTCTACTAAACTTACCCCTTTGTGTTTTTGCGATAGAGGTTATTAATACTCGAGGATGCAATTTTGTACTTTGACTCAATCTGTAAAATAAGAAAAAAAATTGAACATTAGAATTTTGACATTGGCTTTGGCGCTTTTGTCGCTCTTTCACTTTTGTTTTTTTTTGTTTTAATTCTTTTTTTTTTAATTTGTTTCAATTGAAATTCTTTTGTTCTCATCACGATCCTCTGGGTAAACCTCGTGTATAAATAATGCCACTAATATTTCGCAACAAAAGTAAAAACACTCGGCAAAACTTTTTGACTGATAATCGAAAAAAAAAAGATAAAACACCGAATTGAAGATTAAAAAATTGAAAAATTAGTTTTTCCCGCTCAATTTTTTCACTCCAACGTATTTTCGCATCGATCTCTTTCTTGAAGCCTCTGTTTATCGATGTTAATTAACTTCTGTTTGATATTCATATTATTTTTATTAATGCCTGTCCGTGTGATTTATTTATATTTATATTTAATGATTGGAAGGCGATGGGGGTGGATTATGAGACGGACATCATGCGCATTAATATTAATTAGCCAATGAAGTAGTGCACGGATATTAATCATTGTTTACATCAATGCTGATTCATGCATGGCCACATTAATTTATAAACACACACGCACACACACATATATTTTTAAAAATACATATTTTTATAAACAATTGTGCTTTGACGAACTCGACGACTTACCGTGTCGCAAAGAGGATAGTAGAGATTTTTTTTTCTTATTTTTTTTTTAATCTGCGGTTGCAAGAAGACACCTAAATTGAGTAGGAAATCATAAACCGGAAGTAGAGGCTCCGGATATGCACACAGGGAAGTCGGATCCAAATTAAAATGAATTTTAAAGCGAAATTTATTCAATTATTTGCAAATTCAATTATTTGAAAACAATTTATTTGCTTATTTCTCCTGGTAATTAGATCCGAAGGCAGGGAGAAGTATTTTCATTTATTTATTCTTATTTATCGATTTAATGAACGGAAATATATAGAAGAAAAATTGCAGGGCTCGGAACAAATGAGAAATTTGAAAAAAAATGAAATTGGCGGGAATTTTTCAAACCCTAATTGATATTGAGTTTGATTTATCGTCGAATTCTTGCGGAAGGTTATCAGGTAAATCCACTTCGCTCAGTGACACAGCAAGCATACAGTTCCTGGAAATTGGGGCAGATTGCTTTGGTTTTTTTTTTTTTTCCCTAGAGTTGGGGTTATGGAGTTAGGAAAAAAAATACTCACAGCGTTGAGCAATCCTTGGACGGTGGGTGGGGTCACGTGGAGAGGAGTGTAAACGTCCTCGGACTCTTGTCTGACGTAAAGCATCACTCGGTCCTCGGGGTCGTTGCCACGTAAATGTTGTGGTTGGATGTGAAGTCGATTGCCAACTCCGGTTACGATCGTACCCGCTGTGCTAAGATTGCCCTGTTGCATACCCTGAAGGACGGAGCCTTGAAGCTCCTGGACTTGCATCAACAAAGAGTCCTTTTTATCGTGCAGCGAAGTCATGTTGTCAGGTGGAAAATGGTTGTGGAACTTGAGTGCAGGCAAACTCGGTCTTCCGCAAGCCGGATAAGGACTACTTGCGCCAGTTTTTATTCCTCCACCCTCGCCGTTACTCAACGACGATGTGTCAGTGTCCCCTCCACCACCGCCGCCTCCGCCACCGTAGAAACCCGAAAGTTCCATCGTTGAGAACTGAAATTTTCAATTATTTTCAACGTTTTTATCATTTTTCAGTGAAAATACCAATTTCACGTTTGAATTTCGCGCCTAAACGTTCAGGCGCGCGCCAAGACTTTCGATACTTCGATAAATTTGAATTCGGTGGCGGGAATACTTGACATTTCAAGCTTATGATACTTCTCCTCTGCTTTTTCGTCGATACTTATTTAGAAAAATGGGTTTTACAAACTTTACTCACTTTGTCAATAGCGTGCTCAGCAGGTGGTGAAAAAAGTACGGGTGGCTTGTGTAGATCCGCCATCGAGTAGAACTCACTTCGCTCAGTAACCGAATGGTAAAGCTCGTCGAGCTTTTTTCTTCCGGTTGCAGTCATTTTTCTCTTTGCAGCTCGTCTCTCCTCGTCCCTCGTTTTTCTTTCGGCACCCTGGCAAAAATTAAGTGTTAAAATTGTGCTTTTTTTTTTCTTATCAAACTTAGAGTCGGTCAAATGAAACAAATGATTAATTAATCAATTATAATGGCTTACCTTATCGCAAAAAACTTTAATTTGGCAATAACCGCGGTGTGAGGGTGGCGTGTACGAATGAGTATGTGGAGGTGGCTCCTCGTACGTGTCGACTTGAATATGCAACGGTAAACCTTTGACGCCCTTTTGACTCGAAAAATCTGTACTTAGACATTGCACTGCCACGTTTATCTGTCAATTAAAATTAATAATTAATTAATTAAATTCAAATTGAGATAAAAAATAAATAATCGAATAAAAATTGAGATTAATAATTAAATAATTAAATAAAAATTAAGATTAACAATTAAATAATCATTAATTAAGATTTTTCATTAAAAAATTATATTAAAACTGTATAAAAACAAAAAATAAAAGAAGATTTAAATAATTTTTACTTTTGCTGATGACTCGAGAGGATTCCAATAAACCGCAATCGCGTTGTGGGCAACTTCCTCGATGCAGCCAACCAGACCCACGCTGTTCTTCGTATCTGCAATAGACGGATGAAATTTTTTTGTTCTTAATTTCTCCTCACGAATTAAAAAAAAAAACTACATTGTTATTAATTTTTCCACATTAAATCGCGACTAATTTTCAACGGAATTCGAGTCTTACCGAATTTTCATCTCTGCTACCGTGAGAAAACTCTTCGATAGCGTGCACAAAAATGTTAATTTATGAAAATCAGTGCAAAAAATTGGTTTTTATACACTAAAATAATTAGATTTAATTTTAATTTTTGAAAATATTATTTTTTTTACTCACCAGCATCGAGTATGCGCTGCTTGACGGAATGTTGTCTACCGTGCCAGAACTGCCACGCTTTTATTTCATCCTCGGGACTTTTTTCCTCTCGGAACATCAGCATAACAACACTCTATAAAAAAAAAAATTGAAAAAAATAAGAATAAACGTAAAAAAATGATAAATTTTAAATGAAAAATAAAAATGAATGAATGACTGGAGAAAAAAAATGATTATCAATAAAAATCCCACGCTCGTTTCATCATTCCAATTAATAAAGTAATCGAAGTCGAGCAGCCGAAAAACTTTCACCGCGCGCGAGTACTTGGTGCGGGCTCGCAGGCGCAAATTCATCGAAACAACATTTTACGGCGGAGATCAATTTATTTGATAAATAAAATAACATCGGCCCGGTCCCAAGAGACTTTCGAAAGTGTGTCGATTAAAAATTCGTTATTCTGGAGATCTTGGACGGATTGTGCGGAGGAGATGATTCTCGGTACTTCGGGTATTAATAAAGCAAGCGAAATTTTTTGGGTTATTTTAAGCGCTTGTATCTCCGATGTTTTTGGAAGGATTTCGAGACATGAGTAGTGTTTGGGAACGCCAATGAGTAGACTTAGAGATTCCAGTAAACTTTGTTCAAGTGAATCCCTCTCAAAGTTGTCAAATCGACTAGTAAAATTTTTGAGATCGTAAAAAATCGAAATAAGATCGAGGCACCATGACGAAGAATCTGAGCTAAATGTCAACCGCCAAGGTCATTCGAGAAGAAAATATTCGTATCTAAGAAACCCTGGTGCCGTTCCCACCGCCAGAATATCGTCTACATTCGATAAAATCGTCGACGATTTTTTCGATCGTTCAAAAATCGCTAACGTTTATTTTCCTTGCACTCCCTTCTAGTGATCCTTAACTCAAACACGTGACAAACAGCTTTGCCTCGTGCATTATTTATCCCTGAGTTTGACACCCGTTTCCATAGTAGTAAATGTTCTCGAAGCACCTTAAGACTGTGTCTTTACTGCTCTATATAGTTCACTAATCTCATTGCTGTCTGTGAATATATGGCGTTGCGGTGTACCAGGCAGAAACGCCTGATAGAGAAATGAATTTTTCGTGTTTCGGGTGAATGGACGTAGATTTATATATAGAACACTTTCAACGCACGTGGATTAATCTTGAGCCATTGGTTGTACACGATAAATAATAACAAAAACAATTATCGATCGCGTAGGAAAAAAAAATAATACCAGCGAAACAAATGAATTTGTAATTCATTTATTTATTTATTTATTTATTTTTCATTCATTTATTTGGTTCAATTAATTGATTATTTATTTATTTATTTCATTATTTATTTATTTATTTATTTATTTATTTATTTATTTATTTATTTATTCATTTATTTATTTATTTATTTATTTATTTGGCTTCGAATAATTTTTCCCTAATTTTAAGAAATAAATTCACAAACCTCGTTACGGGGAGAATAATAAATAATAAAAAAATAAAAAAAATGCATGAAATAATTCGAAGTATACGAAAACTGAAAACTCGACACTTTCGGTTATCAGGTATTTACGTACTCGGGCGTTAAACGAGAGAGTCTAAAAGTCAACTTAAGCAAACGCGTTCGATTAGCAATTAACGAGGAAGTCGTAACTCGTTATCGCTCTTAGTGGCAATGCAGAAAAAAAGAACATAAAGAAAATAACAAAAAAAAAAAAGAAGAAACGAAAGGAAACAAAGAAAAAAAAAATAGCATATAAATAAAGAAAACGGAGCACTAAGAATGAAAATGATATAATGAGACTGGCGGGAGGTTTTTATCAGAATGGAAGCAACAAATACAACGGCGCCGGTAAATGATACCGATTCAACATAACGGTTAACTCAAACGCTTAACGTAAGACTCGCCAAGCGATAAATGAGTTAACTCGTTTTTATCTTGTTGCCTTTCGAGATGATTTCTTTCAACTTATTTTACACGATCATATCTTCATTATTATTATTATTATTATTATTTATTTATTTTTATTGATAAAAGAATATCGATAATTGATTATAAAATAAATACACGAGAATGTTAATTGATTATAATTCTATTATTAAGATTTTTTTTTTCTTTTTTTTTTTTTTTTAAATTAAATTAATCTTTACCTTGACAGTTTGACCAGCCTTGAGTAGTGGCTTGTCTGGATCAGGCACGTAGTCGAGCGTAATACCATAAAATTGTCCTTTATTAATATACGTTATTCTGTCGTCCTCTCGTCTCTGTGACGTACTAATGGGCGATTCCAGATGATACTTAAAGCCATAAGCCGAATAGCTGCAATCAGGAACAACAAAAAAATATTTTAAAATCACACGAAAATCAATTTCATGATTAAAAAAATGATAAAAAAATTATTAATGATTTTTTTTAAAAACTTAAACTGTCCAGGATCCGTATATGCATTTTTTTTTCTCGTAATTATTAACGAAAAAGCACACAATGCAAAATACTATTGCGTGCTGCCGATAGATCGAGAGTAGCTTCGTTAGCAGATTTTTTTTTTTCTCTTTTTTTTTATATACGGGAGTAACGCAAAGTAACTAAGAGTAAAAAGGTGCGTGACAAATAACGTTTGCCACAACGACCAAGACGATTGCACGCTATCTAAAGGAAGCCACTTATCTCAATAATAATGCCAGGCGTACGGATATTTACATAAATATTATTCGTATTTATTTATTTGTTCAGTTAATTATTTATGTGGGCTGTTGAATTTTTTAGCTTTAATTTTTGTATTTTAAAGTATTTTTTTCTGATTATTCATTCGTTTTGTTTATTATTGTTGAGTGAAAACAAAAGGTAAAGGTCAAAGTTGAATAATGTTCGATTGGAAAAGCCCGTACATTAATCTCATTTATTTATTAACAGAACGTGCATTTTTTTGTTATTTTTGCTGTTGTTGTTGTTTTGACCGACTTGAAACTATCGCGATGTAAAGTTTGAACAATTGTCTCGAGCCACATGTGAATATAAATGGCGAGGGTGTGCGAGCATTTGGTATTTTAAAATTTTAATGGGGTCGAGTCGGAAACTCGACGTTGATAACGGCTCCGAGAGAACGGAACTCGCGAGGGCAGTTGAAAAATGGAAAAGGAAAATAAACAAAATTAAACATTCTGCTTCGCTGGGACATTGCAACGGGTTAACGCCCGGCTCTATTGCTCGACGCCTACCTTAACTTTTTATTGTAATAACTTGTACCACATACACAAATATTTATCGTTAACACATTTGTAAATCGAACGCTTGACCGACTATATATTTATATCCGGCACATTTCGATTTCACAGACTTCCAGACTCTTGATCCTGATAACTCTCAACTCGACGCATTTTCGATCGATTTATACAACATTTTAAATCCCTAAAATTACGAATTTTTAATCAAATTTATTTATCCTTGAATTTTAATTAGTTTATCAATTAATTAATGAATTTTTATCAAGTTCTATAATTCATTTATATTCAAAATATCTATCGATCATATTTATTGTTTATTATTTAAGCCAATAATTCATTTTTTATTGTTTTTTTTCCTGTCATTATTGAAAAAAAATGATTAATTCCGGCCAAAAATCCCTTCCCCGGGGAAAAAACCTTGGACAAGTACATTTCAGTCACAGAAAAAAAACTACCCAAAACAGTACAAAATTTGAAAAATTTGTCAAGCAATTTGTCAAAAATTATTACATTTTATTGTCGCTTGAGGATGGAGTATTAAAAAAAAGCAAAAATCAGTTGGTCATTGAAAAAAGTCACCAAAGAGTACAAAAATAAAATTTCTAAAAAAGATAAATAGGAAAAAAAGATACTCACATTTTTGGTATCTGTATCTTGTCGGCGTCGTTTTGTCGTCCAAAGTCATGCCATGGTCTCGATCTGGGTGGATTAGGACTCGCGTTGCTTGTCGTCGAACCACCGGACACGAGACCCCCACGTTGTACCTGAGCCTGTGCGTGTCCCTGTTGCAATTGAAGCTGCAACGGCTGATGATGAATAACGGCACCATTGTCGAGTACAACAGCCGTGCCCGTGGTCGTACCGCCGGGACATAGCTCCGTGTAGTCAAAGGACGACTAAATTTGAATAAATTAAACGAATTATTTCATGGATTCGTTGTTGAGCTTGTGGGGTTAAGAATTTCGATGAATATCAACGAAAATAAGTACGAAAGCTCGAAAATAAGGAATTTGAAAAAAAACTGATTTGAATTTCCCGCCATTTTTCATAGTCTAGTGATTTTGAGGATTTTCCGATTCCCCTAGTGAAATTTGAACTCAAATTGCCGTCAAAGTCTCAACAGCCTCCAAATATAATGATAACTCCACGCGAGAAGAAGAGCGTGCAAAAAAGAAGTGAAAAAGTAAAAAGACAACGAGGTTTGCGGTGTCGTAAAATAAACCACGTATAGAACATTCGGTCACGCTTCGTCGCGTCACAATGCCAAAATCACCATTGTTGTTAACCGAGCTTGACTGCCGATGTGGCGTGCCCAATGGGAAGTATACTTCGTCGCTTCTTTACAACGTCTTTATGTGGTTTTTGTCACGAAGTGGTTACTTTCGTAAACAAATATATGAAGCATAAGAGCGCGGTAGCTGTTTTGAGAGATTTTTTGAAATCTTTTGAAAATTGACAATTTATTTAATCCTAGAAATTATTTTGACATGGAATCGTTAAGAAAAAGGGTGCAGAGATGTTTCAGAAACTTAGCTCGAAAGATTTTCATTGTTTCGAGAACAAGTTATACTCGAAGAATTGTCTTGAGTCGAATTTTGGTCAGTCTTATGAGTTAAGCTTGGAAAATGCTTAATTGAATTCATAATAAACTGAATTCAACGAGTGAATCATGATGCATTCCCAAAACTCGAGGCCCAACGAGCTAAATCGAAGATTTCCGAAGAGTAAAATCGAAGGGAATGTCCACGAGTGAATATTTCGAGTAGGAAGAAAAAAGATGATTGAGCAGCTTACCTGATGAAGTGCCGCGGGTGGATGATGATCTTGTCTGGGTGTGACAGCGTCGGCTCCGATTCCGGAGTCAGGACTGGGTAGATCGACGGTGAGTACTTTGCTGCTGCTTGATGAGGAGCGTATGGCGTGTGTGGTTGCATATGAGCTTGGTACGACTTCGTACCTGGTGTAGGAGGTTGTTGTGGTGGGTAATGAGGATCCACTTGAGGAGGCCAATGGGGGTAAGGTATCGCCGGTGACGTAAACAGCTGTTGTTTCTTGATGCAGACCTGTTTGATTGGATGTGTTTGAACCATTGTTTCCTGATGTCGATGTGTATGCTGCGGATTGTAATCGCGGACTGCATGATGAGTAGGGGTCGTAGGGGCTGCCATATTGTTGGACCTGAAGACAGAAATGTTGATTTTTGGGTTTTGGGGTCGATTTTCTCTTGAGGTTTATGGGCTTTAGAAAACTTTGGGATTGTTTGAGTTTGTTTGGGTTTGTTTAGGGATTTTCAGTGATTTCAATGCTGGAGATGCCTCCCCGAGTAGGTTTTAGGGTTCCCGTTGGACTTTCTTTCGAATTAGCTTGGACGAATGTGCCCCGCGACATACAGAAGTGATCGAGGTTGACTGACCCGACGAATTGGAAGAGAGGGAAAGAAAGAGACGTAACAAATGCGAATATCCATTAGAGAGAGGTTCAAGTCCGTTACCTGTAGCTGATGCTGATGCTGATGATGATACATTCCTGGCGGCGTTGGACTATCCGGTTGTGCCTGTTTGTGCCGTTTGCTGGACTGCTGACCTCCGCGGGACGAGCTCAAGTCCTCGGGTTCTCTCTTGACCCCGGTTATGCCGGTACCGCCGCCGCCGCCGCCATTACCCGCACCCCCATTATTGCCCGCGGACGAGTTATCGTGACGCAACGACTGCGGACTCAACGGCATTGAAATGGCACTTTGAAGACTTTGTCCCGGACTGTGAGACTGTTGATTGTACTGATGAAGAAAATGATGCAATTCGCCGTTCCCTGTTGCCTCGTTGTTTTCCATGCGATTCGAACCTCCGGAGCCTTGACTGGCTTCCTGGACCAGGAGCTTTTGACCCATCACACCCCTTTAACAGTCACCAACAACATTTTTTCATCAATTCTCCTTCAAACCTTCTTGAAATCTTCTTTAAAATTCATAAAAAAAGGGGGAAGATCGATCGATCTGTTTGTGAAGAGGGCTTAAAGAGGCGCGACGAATTTACGACGTCAACGCGCAAGGGTGTCGCGTTACCCCCTTTGGGAACTCTCGTGCGATATTGTCCCAGCTGAAAAATTTTCCCTCATTATTTACATCCCAGCACCATGTGAATTTTTCGATCTTCGGCACCGCCCCACCCGATGAATAAAAATGTAGCGCAAACAGTTGCGAATTAGCATAGAGACGAAATAATAAAAATCGTTAATAATTTTGTCTCCCTACCTACGATCATATCGTCAAGAGGTGGCCATTTTGAAAAAAATGTCAAATTTATTAACAAACCTACGAAAATAACGATTTAACTTTAATTTCCCTACAATTTCACGAATAAGACGAGTAAATTAATACCAGCCTCAAAATAAACATTATCCCTCAGCTTTTTTTTTTTTAATATCCCTCCAAATTGAACTCGATCTCCAGCATAAACCACAGTCCAGACAATATCATCGACGCAGTGGCAATAAAAATACCTCAAACGTCTTTACTGCACTTTAGTTCTGAGGAAGACGAAGAAAGAGAAAGAAAAAAAAAAAAATTCAAGGAACCAATTCTTGTACTTTATACGTACGTATAAGTACCTTACACGAGGATCAAAAGAGACGCGTCTCTCGGCATTATGTGAAGTAGTTAACATGTTATATTTAGCATGATAATGCGTATCCACAAAGACGTCTACCCTTATAAACTGCCAACGCTTTCGGTATATGTGATCTTTTTACATTCTTATTCCCTTTTTTAAGGATATACATGGACGTATGTATATATATATAGATATGAAAGGCCTTGGGTGAAATTTACCCCTTTTGCTTCGATCTTTCGTCTCTTTTCTTCGGAGCTATGCATACCCTTGGTTCTTGAGCACTCGGTGAATCTGACCTTCTTCCTACCTACGGTCAGATGCATCGAGACAATAAAATCTTTTTTTCTCTCTCTCTCTCTCTTTTCCTCTCTTCCTCTCGATACCTGATCCCTCCTTTCCTCGCCCAATCTCCCCCCCCTCCTTTTTTTTCTCCTTTTTCTTCATATGTTAAGTAAGTGTGTGCTAAAAGTGAAAGGAGTGAAGAAAAAAATGATATTGCTAACGTTTCGAGAGATCGTCATAACCCCAGGCGATGAGGGGCTCTCGCCCTATGAATTCGGCTTAAATGAAATGGATCCACAGCGCCGAAGAGATTGCTCGACGGAGAAGCTACTTCGTGCTGAGCCTTTGCATGCTCGATCGAGTAATGTGATGCTAATCCTTACCGATTTCTTTTCTTTCTCTGTCTACCTTTTTTTTTCGAAACCTGTCGCTGAAAACTTCGAGATTCAACGAACGGAACGATGCGACTGTGTGTACTCGATCGAGAGATATTAGTTGTCGGACAACGAATTAATTGGTAGAGATTTTGTTGGAAAATACAATCGTCCTGGCCGGGCTACAATATTTTTTTTTCAACTTTCAGTCAATTTTTCTAGTTTTGTCTATTTTCCTCGGTTTCAAATGCAACAGAAAGATCGTTTGGCATGACCGTTCTTTAAGTCTACTCATCGGCGATCCCAAACACTATAAATGTCTTCGGATCGTTCCGATAGAACCGGAGCTACAGCTGCTCAAAGTTGCACTCACATTTTGACCGATTGTTGAAAACACTCTAATTTCTACGTGTTACAATTATTCTTTGTTAAAACTTATATCGTGCGAAATGTCGTAAAAACTTAGTGAGAAGCTGGACTGAAGAGAAAAAAAAGGATGTGGAGTGTAGATTGCGCGTGGCGTGCGCAACGAGGCAACGTGACCCCTTAAGACGAGCACGCTTCGTTTGTGACCTCCCCCAGGATGCTCCGGTTCCACGATCATGCCCCTGTTCTTTTTACACGACTATAACAATTCCGGGGAGTCGTAGAGTTTACTTGAGAAACGAGACCTGACGTTCGTGTACACGCTCCGCGTGTGATCTTTGCCTCGACTCTACACTTCTGTTCTGCTTCCATCATCGTCACCATTAAGGTAGTTGTTTGGAAAAAGAAAAAAAAACACTTTTTTTTGCTACTTAACGTGCCAGCAGAGATTCGAGTACCATTTTTCCTTTTTTTTCATCCACTTCGCGTCCTTCGTTCCAAACCGCGAAGGGATCGTGGGTCGTGTGAAACGAAACGTGTCTCTAAAATTCTCTGACAATTACAGAAAAATAGATCCCGGAATACAAAAATAAAAAATTCGTAACTTCACTTTTCTTTGACGTTCAAAATTATGCCATTTTTTCAAAAATCCATACATCGGTATGAACTTTTCACCCTTTTCTTCGGATTGTCCAGATCTTTTTTAAAAAAATTCCAAACCCTCAAATTCGCAGTCAAATAAAAAGATAGTGTCAATTGAGTTTGTTTTTAACCACAAAACTCCCAATTGCGAAAAAATGATCAATACTTTCGGAAATTTTGAATCAAAGCACGTCCCAGTACATTTTTTTTTTCATTTTTTTTTTTGAACTGTCAGATTAATAATCAAGCATCTAATAATTAAAAATCATATCTCCAGTACTTTTGAACCCAAAAAGTTCTAATTGGGCTCAATCGAAAGAAAAAAATAAATAAAAAATACCTGAACTGTCAATATTTTCCAAAATCCTAAATCTCGATATATTTTGAGGAAACCAGATTTGAACGTTTTCGAAAAGAGTCTTATAGCGACTGGAGACAAAAATGTCAGAGAACTTTTCTCTCTGGAATGCCACGATCCACTCGAGCTCGAAATTCCAAAGAATTTTTTCGAAATTTTGTTGGTTATAATAATAGACGAAATTCTTGAAAAGTCAATCTAATAAAATAGAGTCTAGACACGTACAGAAAATTCGTAACAATTATATCCACAATAAAAAATAAAAAAATGGAAGAAAAAAATATAAAAAATGAAAAAAAGTACTGGACGAGTGTGTAACTCGTTAAATTCCAGGGACGGAGGCTGTTGAGTCATTGCCGGGTGTGACCCGACTTCTTCGTACTGTGTACTTGATGGTACAGCACGTTACAAACGCGCGGAGTCAGTGTCCAGCTTATTATTTATAAAGAGTCCGGATTGTCAACGGGTCTCGCGAGCGGGTCATAAAATTATCATCGTAAATTTGAATAAACGAGAACGTGAGGCTGTTGGTCTTGATGCTCTTTACGTGTCGGGCATAAGTCGACGAGGAAAAAAGAGGAAGAGGGAGGAGGAAAGTGAATTTACGAGAGAAAGATAGGGAGGAAGAGGTTTGTTTTAATTTTGAGTTTGAACCTTCGTGAGCGGCTGAACTTGGCCGACGATTTTTATTTTCTTGTCTATAACAAAACCGTTTCCCGTCTTGATTTTCCGGTAAATTACCAGCGAGAATAATAAGCTAAATAATAGAAAAAAGAAAAAACAGAATCTCGAGCCATTGGGCCTTTATGACGCGACACTGGTCGCGGTTCTTGGGTCAAATGTCAAAACAGCTGTCAAGCAAGATTTTCGCGCAATGATAAAATTAAGTCAGCGACTTGCGTTTGAACTTTTTAGTAAATGAGATCGGGACGTTTTTCAGAAAACTTGATCCAAAATCCAAACGAACAGCTGGATCTTGAAAAACGATTTTTTATGTCTCGGATTTTTCTTGTATTGAGCATTTTTGTTGAGAAAAAACAAAAGGGATCGTTAGGTGGCTGCGGCGATTCAGTGCGGTCGAGAAATTCGATCCAAGACTTAGACCAAGACAAGAATTTCGATAAAAATAAACATTTAATATCTGTTAATATCGTTTTCTTAAGATTTTGTTGAAAATTTGGATAAATCTTCTTTAATGTTATACGCACGTGTGTAATAAATTTTAGAAGCTTTCACCAAGCGGAACGTTCAGATATTTATTGGTAAAAATCACAATTTTCGGTAGTCTCTCATAAGAGCTCGGGTTAAAAGTTACATTTTCATCAATAAATATTTTGGCTCCTACATGGCGAAGCCTCCTAAAACTTTGCATACATTTTTATGCAACATCAAAGAAGCTGCAATTAGTTTTTCAAAAAAATCTAAAGAAAAAAATGTTTGCAATGTTTGTAATTATACAGCAAGTACAAATTACCTTGGATGACCTTGAATTTGGAGTATGTTGTTCTTTAGTCAATCAACAACAACTTTTCTTCATTAACTTATGCCCGCGAACCATTTTGTACGTGAGAAAAACTAAAAAACAATTTTTCGATATGAACGTCACGATAGTGACATTCGACAAAGTGTCAAAAATGTCTTGAATCTCGGAGAAAGAAAAAAACGATGAGAAATAAAACGTTAAAAAATGCATAAAACCGAAATACTTTACGTCGAGAAAGAATGCGAATGAATGTTCGAATGACTTAAAAAACGTTAAAAAATTGAATGAAAAAAATATCTCCGCATGTAAAAAGTAAATAGAATTAAAAAAAAAATCATCCCATTATAAGAGCAAATTCACGAGGTGCATAACAATGAAAATTGGATTAAAATCGTCGTTCTCGCTCGAATGATCGCCACAGAAATAAATATTCACGCTCTCAGATGCATGAAAAGAGTTGAGGATTTTTAACGATCCGGTCTCTCGTACAAATTGTCAAGATCTTATCGTCTTTTTTTTATCCCTGTCTCTGTCTTTCTCTTCGGCTTTGGACTCAAGATTCGAGGGAAGATTACAGAGGAGCGTCCTTTTCTATTCACCCTTCAGTTCTCCACTCAGATTATTTCGAGATAAGGAGAAAGAAAAAAAATAAATAAATAAAAGATACAGAATCCATTGCAGATAAATTCGCTCGAATTCGCACGCGTGCACCTTAAAAATTCTCATTCTGACGATATTTTATCCTTTTTATTGCCGCATAAAAAACATTTATTTTCTAAAATTCAGTTCACAATTTTAAGTGTTTTTTATACGAAACATCAAATAAAGGAATTAAAAAAAAAAAAAAGAAACACAAAAAGTTTGTAAAATGTGAATAAAAGTTAATTAATATAAATTTTATTCTTTTTATTTTGTAATTTGATCAATAAAAAGTCACAGAAGAGGTAAAAATATTTTGAAAAAATTGTCAAAAACAATTGCAGTGAAAAAAAAAAAAACGAGATAAAAACGCAGAGATCGGGCGAGATCGAAACGTACTTTTAAAATGCGTGTACGTTGCGGGTTTTTCTCAACAGTAAATTACAAAATATGCTAAGCGTCCGATATAAATCAAAAGTGGGATTGTGAGGAGCCCTTAACCGTGCAACTAAAGGGGAATGAATGCCACCCCTGTCGTTGGTAGAAAAAAAAACGAAGAAGAAAAAAAAAAGCATAATAAAAATAAAAATAAAAGGGAAACGCGTTGCGTATGGCGCGGAGAAGGTTGCGCGAGGAAGAAACGATGCCGAAAAAATCGCGGAGGAAAATAACCCTTCGCAATTGGGGTGGGACCGTTTTCCAGGCAAAAATATAAAACTTCCTCACCAATGGATGGACCCAAGTCACGAAACTTTGCCTCTGAATTCACTGGACTTACAACCTTCGGGTTTTCAGTTGCCGCGATGTATATAAATATAAAAGTTCCTAAGATCTAAAGAACATCCGAAGAATTATGGCCACCCATGGGGTAGTTTGCAAACCGAGCAAATGGGCCGGAATAAAATAATTTCTTGTAGCCGTAACAAGGACCTCGAGCACGTGGACCCAAATTTTAAAAGATTTATTATTTTTTCGGAAACCTTCGATTTTGATATGAAATATTCTCGATCGATATTTAAATTTAATTTCATTTTAAATAAAAATAAAAATAAAATAAATTTAAATAAAAATCGATATTTAAAATGATCAAAATCACTTAATTATTACAATGACTTTAATAATTTATTTGATTTTTGTTATTTCCGAATAATTAGCAACTGAAATAATCAATAAAAATATTCTATGGTCCATGATTTTTTCATTTTTTTGTTAATATTTGATTACGTTTCGAAAAAAATTAATATTTATATCAAAAAATAAATAGCGCACTGTTTTTCAATAAAAAATTGAGGTAAAAATGAATAAAAATGCAAATAAAAATACTTACGCTGACCAGAGCTCGTGGGGCGGTGGTAATTTGACATCGGAAGTTTTGTCTGGCAATTTGTAATACTCGTATACGTAGGAGGCAGCAGGATCATCGGTGTGCGAGGCTACGGCCGAGACCTGATGTTGTTGCTGTAAATTGAGCATCGCAGCGGTCGCTACCGACAATGGATGCTCGCAGTATGCTCGCCAGTCGCCCTCCATGCCCTGTACCTGGACCTGCACGGCGGCAACCCTCTTGTTTACGTCCACGTGATCCTCGCCACCGCCGTTTGTCGTCACGTCGTTTCCGGTTGGGGGATTTTGCAATGATTGCTGCTGTCCTTCCTCGTTACCGATGTCCTCCTCCTCGTCCACCGTTTCTCGTCCGCCGTAAGCCTGCTGTTGGCCCTCTTCGGCCACACCAGCGGCCTCCTCCTCGCCTCGGCTTCGTCTTCTGCAAAAAACAAAAATCAAAAAAAATTAAGAAAACCACTAAAACCATGAATTCATCAAAACTGTCAAAACAATATAAACTTTCGTGTGATCGATTCTTTATTTTCTCACTCCTAGAAATCGTGAAACCTTCCGTAAGCCTTATTTTCGCAAGGTGATCATCAACAGCCTGTAACTTATTACGGGGTGAATAAAAATTCAAAGATTTATAGTGTTTGGAAACGCTAGAGTCCCTGCCAAGAGGATGTCGTTCCGTTCAACACGATCCTTTTCGTTTTTTAGACGCAACGACTCTCTGAACTTAGAGATCGTTGCGCACGAGTTCGATAAACTTGACAATTTTTAATAAAACAACTAAGTGTACGAGTTCAAAGTTCACCAAACTTTATTCAGTGTCTACCGAATCCCTGAAAGAATATCTCAACGTATTCCGTCCCATGACAATCGTTCAAATTTTCATTAAAAGTTGTTTCAGTCTTCGTTAATGATTCGAAGCTCGACTTCTCTTATCCTTTAGAACTTCCCCTTCCCGAGTAATTTCCATGCAACGTTGAAACAAAAAAAAGGATTCAACGTTGGTGGCTTGTTGCTGGATTGGAAGGCGGAAAAAAAATGATAGAAGCAGATGCGAAGAGAGAAAGAGAGAGAAAGAGAGAGAGAGAGAGAGAGAGAGAGAGAGAGAGAAGCGAGGCTGAACGTCGAGGGGGATCAGGTACGTAATATCTGAGCATGTGTCCCGATGTTTGGTGGCTGTGTAGTCAAAGGAGGTACGAGGAGCGTATCTATACACAACCGGAGATTAATTATTATAGACCCCTTGCCTTTTGCCTACAGTCATCAATTTATTTATGCCTTCCCTGCGATTCGTACTTCCTGACCTTTTTATACAGTCTCGCCCTTGATCTTCACCAGCCTCTTCTTCCTCTCTCTTCCTCCCTCTTTCGTAATGTTTCTACTCCACATTGTCCCACGACGTTTCTCCAAAATCTCTCGCGTTTGGGTCTCCTTCTTCTTGGGCAATCGCTCCCGCGGTTTTATCGGCTCTTTTTCACTCTCTTCCGGTCACTCCTTGCCTCCTTTTCAAGTCTTTCTCGATCTCTCCCTGTCTCTCCCAATCATTACCACTCTCCTCCAATCTTTTTCAACCTCTTTTTTCTCCTTATCCACATATGAACGCATTCCAATCGAAATCCTTGCCTCGTCGTACGTGAAATAAAGGCTTATCCCAACTCTAATTTATGCATATCGAATCAATCTCCCTTCCGTGCAACAGCTTCACGTAGACCCCTCGTCTTAGTCTCTCTTTCTCTCTCTTTCTTTCTCTTTCTCTCTCTCTCTCTCTCTCTCTCTCTCTCTCTCTCTTTCTTTTTCTCTTTCTCTTTCTCTCTCTCTCTCTCTCTCTCTCTCTCTCTCTCTCTCTCTCTCT
>JACEOJ010010104.1:0-17732 GCA_013761285.1 Campoletis sonorensis | reverse complement strand
AGAGAGAGAGAGAGAGAGAGAGAGAGAGAGAGAGAGAGAGAGAGAAAGAGAAAGAGAAAAAGAAAGAGAGAGAGAGAGAGAGAGAGAGAGAGAGAGAGAGAAAGAGAAAGAAAGAGAGAGAAAGAGAGACTAAGACGAGGGGTCTACGTGAAGCTGTTGCACGGAAGGGAGATTGATTCGATATGCATAAATTAGAGTTGGGATAAGCCTTTATTTCACGTACGACGAGGCAAGGATTTCGATTGGAATGCGTTCATATGTGGATAAGGAGAAAAAAGAGGTTGAAAAAGATTGGAGGAGAGTGGTAATGATTGGGAGAGACAGGGAGAGATCGAGAAAGACTTGAAAAGGAGGCAAGGAGTGACCGGAAGAGAGTGAAAAAGAGCCGATAAAACCGCGGGAGCGATTGCCCAAGAAGAAGGAGACCCAAACGCGAGAGATTTTGGAGAAACGTCGTGGGACAATGTGGAGTAGAAACATTACGAAAGAGGGAGGAAGAGAGAGGAAGAAGAGGCTGGTGAAGATCAAGGGCGAGACTGTATAAAAAGGTCAGGAAGTACGAATCGCAGGGAAGGCATAAATAAATTGATGACTGTAGGCAAAAGGCAAGGGGTCTATAATAATTAATCTCCGGTTGTGTATAGATACGCTCCTCGTACCTCCTTTGACTACACAGCCACCAAACATCGGGACACATGCTCAGATATTACGTACCTGATCCCCCTCGACGTTCAGCCTCGCTTCTCTCTCTCTCTCTCTCTCTCTCTCTCTCTCTTTCTCTCTCTTTCTCTCTTCGCATCTGCTTCTATCATTTTTTTTCCGCCTTCCAATCCAGCAACAAGCCACCAACGTTGAATCCTTTTTTTTGTTTCAACGTTGCATGGAAATTACTCGGGAAGGGGAAGTTCTAAAGGATAAGAGAAGTCGAGCTTCGAATCATTAACGAAGACTGAAACAACTTTTAATGAAAATTTGAACGATTGTCATGGGACGGAATACGTTGAGATATTCTTTCAGGGATTCGGTAGACACTGAATAAAGTTTGGTGAACTTTGAACTCGTACACTTAGTTGTTTTATTAAAAATTGTCAAGTTTATCGAACTCGTGCGCAACGATCTCTAAGTTCAGAGAGTCGTTGCGTCTAAAAAACGAAAAGGATCGTGTTGAACGGAACGACATCCTCTTGGCAGGGACTCTAGCGTTTCCAAACACTATAAATCTTTGAATTTTTATTCACCCCGTAATAAGTTACAGGCTGTTGATGATCACCTTGCGAAAATAAGGCTTACGGAAGGTTTCACGATTTCTAGGAGTGAGAAAATAAAGAATCGATCACACGAAAGTTTATATTGTTTTGACAGTTTTGATGAATTCATGGTTTTAGTGGTTTTCTTAATTTTTTTTGATTTTTGTTTTTTGCAGAAGACGAAGCCGAGGCGAGGAGGAGGCCGCTGGTGTGGCCGAAGAGGGCCAACAGCAGGCTTACGGCGGACGAGAAACGGTGGACGAGGAGGAGGACATCGGTAACGAGGAAGGACAGCAGCAATCATTGCAAAATCCCCCAACCGGAAACGACGTGACGACAAACGGCGGTGGCGAGGATCACGTGGACGTAAACAAGAGGGTTGCCGCCGTGCAGGTCCAGGTACAGGGCATGGAGGGCGACTGGCGAGCATACTGCGAGCATCCATTGTCGGTAGCGACCGCTGCGATGCTCAATTTACAGCAACAACATCAGGTCTCGGCCGTAGCCTCGCACACCGATGATCCTGCTGCCTCCTACGTATACGAGTATTACAAATTGCCAGACAAAACTTCCGATGTCAAATTACCACCGCCCCACGAGCTCTGGTCAGCGTAAGTATTTTTATTTGCATTTTTATTCATTTTTACCTCAATTTTTTATTGAAAAACAGTGCGCTATTTATTTTTTGATATAAATATTAATTTTTTTCGAAACGTAATCAAATATTAACAAAAAAATGAAAAAATCATGGACCATAGAATATTTTTATTGATTATTTCAGTTGCTAATTATTCGGAAATAACAAAAATCAAATAAATTATTAAAGTCATTGTAATAATTAAGTGATTTTGATCATTTTAAATATCGATTTTTATTTAAATTTATTTTATTTTTATTTTTATTTAAAATGAAATTAAATTTAAATATCGATCGAGAATATTTCATATCAAAATCGAAGGTTTCCGAAAAAATAATAAATCTTTTAAAATTTGGGTCCACGTGCTCGAGGTCCTTGTTACGGCTACAAGAAATTATTTTATTCCGGCCCATTTGCTCGGTTTGCAAACTACCCCATGGGTGGCCATAATTCTTCGGATGTTCTTTAGATCTTAGGAACTTTTATATTTATATACATCGCGGCAACTGAAAACCCGAAGGTTGTAAGTCCAGTGAATTCAGAGGCAAAGTTTCGTGACTTGGGTCCATCCATTGGTGAGGAAGTTTTATATTTTTGCCTGGAAAACGGTCCCACCCCAATTGCGAAGGGTTATTTTCCTCCGCGATTTTTTCGGCATCGTTTCTTCCTCGCGCAACCTTCTCCGCGCCATACGCAACGCGTTTCCCTTTTATTTTTATTTTTATTATGCTTTTTTTTTTCTTCTTCGTTTTTTTTTCTACCAACGACAGGGGTGGCATTCATTCCCCTTTAGTTGCACGGTTAAGGGCTCCTCACAATCCCACTTTTGATTTATATCGGACGCTTAGCATATTTTGTAATTTACTGTTGAGAAAAACCCGCAACGTACACGCATTTTAAAAGTACGTTTCGATCTCGCCCGATCTCTGCGTTTTTATCTCGTTTTTTTTTTTTTTCACTGCAATTGTTTTTGACAATTTTTTCAAAATATTTTTACCTCTTCTGTGACTTTTTATTGATCAAATTACAAAATAAAAAGAATAAAATTTATATTAATTAACTTTTATTCACATTTTACAAACTTTTTGTGTTTCTTTTTTTTTTTTTTAATTCCTTTATTTGATGTTTCGTATAAAAAACACTTAAAATTGTGAACTGAATTTTAGAAAATAAATGTTTTTTATGCGGCAATAAAAAGGATAAAATATCGTCAGAATGAGAATTTTTAAGGTGCACGCGTGCGAATTCGAGCGAATTTATCTGCAATGGATTCTGTATCTTTTATTTATTTATTTTTTTTCTTTCTCCTTATCTCGAAATAATCTGAGTGGAGAACTGAAGGGTGAATAGAAAAGGACGCTCCTCTGTAATCTTCCCTCGAATCTTGAGTCCAAAGCCGAAGAGAAAGACAGAGACAGGGATAAAAAAAAGACGATAAGATCTTGACAATTTGTACGAGAGACCGGATCGTTAAAAATCCTCAACTCTTTTCATGCATCTGAGAGCGTGAATATTTATTTCTGTGGCGATCATTCGAGCGAGAACGACGATTTTAATCCAATTTTCATTGTTATGCACCTCGTGAATTTGCTCTTATAATGGGATGATTTTTTTTTTAATTCTATTTACTTTTTACATGCGGAGATATTTTTTTCATTCAATTTTTTAACGTTTTTTAAGTCATTCGAACATTCATTCGCATTCTTTCTCGACGTAAAGTATTTCGGTTTTATGCATTTTTTAACGTTTTATTTCTCATCGTTTTTTTCTTTCTCCGAGATTCAAGACATTTTTGACACTTTGTCGAATGTCACTATCGTGACGTTCATATCGAAAAATTGTTTTTTAGTTTTTCTCACGTACAAAATGGTTCGCGGGCATAAGTTAATGAAGAAAAGTTGTTGTTGATTGACTAAAGAACAACATACTCCAAATTCAAGGTCATCCAAGGTAATTTGTACTTGCTGTATAATTACAAACATTGCAAACATTTTTTTCTTTAGATTTTTTTGAAAAACTAATTGCAGCTTCTTTGATGTTGCATAAAAATGTATGCAAAGTTTTAGGAGGCTTCGCCATGTAGGAGCCAAAATATTTATTGATGAAAATGTAACTTTTAACCCGAGCTCTTATGAGAGACTACCGAAAATTGTGATTTTTACCAATAAATATCTGAACGTTCCGCTTGGTGAAAGCTTCTAAAATTTATTACACACGTGCGTATAACATTAAAGAAGATTTATCCAAATTTTCAACAAAATCTTAAGAAAACGATATTAACAGATATTAAATGTTTATTTTTATCGAAATTCTTGTCTTGGTCTAAGTCTTGGATCGAATTTCTCGACCGCACTGAATCGCCGCAGCCACCTAACGATCCCTTTTGTTTTTTCTCAACAAAAATGCTCAATACAAGAAAAATCCGAGACATAAAAAATCGTTTTTCAAGATCCAGCTGTTCGTTTGGATTTTGGATCAAGTTTTCTGAAAAACGTCCCGATCTCATTTACTAAAAAGTTCAAACGCAAGTCGCTGACTTAATTTTATCATTGCGCGAAAATCTTGCTTGACAGCTGTTTTGACATTTGACCCAAGAACCGCGACCAGTGTCGCGTCATAAAGGCCCAATGGCTCGAGATTCTGTTTTTTCTTTTTTCTATTATTTAGCTTATTATTCTCGCTGGTAATTTACCGGAAAATCAAGACGGGAAACGGTTTTGTTATAGACAAGAAAATAAAAATCGTCGGCCAAGTTCAGCCGCTCACGAAGGTTCAAACTCAAAATTAAAACAAACCTCTTCCTCCCTATCTTTCTCTCGTAAATTCACTTTCCTCCTCCCTCTTCCTCTTTTTTCCTCGTCGACTTATGCCCGACACGTAAAGAGCATCAAGACCAACAGCCTCACGTTCTCGTTTATTCAAATTTACGATGATAATTTTATGACCCGCTCGCGAGACCCGTTGACAATCCGGACTCTTTATAAATAATAAGCTGGACACTGACTCCGCGCGTTTGTAACGTGCTGTACCATCAAGTACACAGTACGAAGAAGTCGGGTCACACCCGGCAATGACTCAACAGCCTCCGTCCCTGGAATTTAACGAGTTACACACTCGTCCAGTACTTTTTTTCATTTTTTATATTTTTTTCTTCCATTTTTTTATTTTTTATTGTGGATATAATTGTTACGAATTTTCTGTACGTGTCTAGACTCTATTTTATTAGATTGACTTTTCAAGAATTTCGTCTATTATTATAACCAACAAAATTTCGAAAAAATTCTTTGGAATTTCGAGCTCGAGTGGATCGTGGCATTCCAGAGAGAAAAGTTCTCTGACATTTTTGTCTCCAGTCGCTATAAGACTCTTTTCGAAAACGTTCAAATCTGGTTTCCTCAAAATATATCGAGATTTAGGATTTTGGAAAATATTGACAGTTCAGGTATTTTTTATTTATTTTTTTCTTTCGATTGAGCCCAATTAGAACTTTTTGGGTTCAAAAGTACTGGAGATATGATTTTTAATTATTAGATGCTTGATTATTAATCTGACAGTTCAAAAAAAAAAATGAAAAAAAAAATGTACTGGGACGTGCTTTGATTCAAAATTTCCGAAAGTATTGATCATTTTTTCGCAATTGGGAGTTTTGTGGTTAAAAACAAACTCAATTGACACTATCTTTTTATTTGACTGCGAATTTGAGGGTTTGGAATTTTTTTAAAAAAGATCTGGACAATCCGAAGAAAAGGGTGAAAAGTTCATACCGATGTATGGATTTTTGAAAAAATGGCATAATTTTGAACGTCAAAGAAAAGTGAAGTTACGAATTTTTTATTTTTGTATTCCGGGATCTATTTTTCTGTAATTGTCAGAGAATTTTAGAGACACGTTTCGTTTCACACGACCCACGATCCCTTCGCGGTTTGGAACGAAGGACGCGAAGTGGATGAAAAAAAAAGGAAAAATGGTACTCGAATCTCTGCTGGCACGTTAAGTAGCAAAAAAAAGTGTTTTTTTTTCTTTTTCCAAACAACTACCTTAATGGTGACGATGATGGAAGCAGAACAGAAGTGTAGAGTCGAGGCAAAGATCACACGCGGAGCGTGTACACGAACGTCAGGTCTCGTTTCTCAAGTAAACTCTACGACTCCCCGGAATTGTTATAGTCGTGTAAAAAGAACAGGGGCATGATCGTGGAACCGGAGCATCCTGGGGGAGGTCACAAACGAAGCGTGCTCGTCTTAAGGGGTCACGTTGCCTCGTTGCGCACGCCACGCGCAATCTACACTCCACATCCTTTTTTTTCTCTTCAGTCCAGCTTCTCACTAAGTTTTTACGACATTTCGCACGATATAAGTTTTAACAAAGAATAATTGTAACACGTAGAAATTAGAGTGTTTTCAACAATCGGTCAAAATGTGAGTGCAACTTTGAGCAGCTGTAGCTCCGGTTCTATCGGAACGATCCGAAGACATTTATAGTGTTTGGGATCGCCGATGAGTAGACTTAAAGAACGGTCATGCCAAACGATCTTTCTGTTGCATTTGAAACCGAGGAAAATAGACAAAACTAGAAAAATTGACTGAAAGTTGAAAAAAAAATATTGTAGCCCGGCCAGGACGATTGTATTTTCCAACAAAATCTCTACCAATTAATTCGTTGTCCGACAACTAATATCTCTCGATCGAGTACACACAGTCGCATCGTTCCGTTCGTTGAATCTCGAAGTTTTCAGCGACAGGTTTCGAAAAAAAAAAGGTAGACAGAGAAAGAAAAGAAATCGGTAAGGATTAGCATCACATTACTCGATCGAGCATGCAAAGGCTCAGCACGAAGTAGCTTCTCCGTCGAGCAATCTCTTCGGCGCTGTGGATCCATTTCATTTAAGCCGAATTCATAGGGCGAGAGCCCCTCATCGCCTGGGGTTATGACGATCTCTCGAAACGTTAGCAATATCATTTTTTTCTTCACTCCTTTCACTTTTAGCACACACTTACTTAACATATGAAGAAAAAGGAGAAAAAAAAGGAGGGGGGGGGAGATTGGGCGAGGAAAGGAGGGATCAGGTATCGAGAGGAAGAGAGGAAAAGAGAGAGAGAGAGAGAAAAAAAGATTTTATTGTCTCGATGCATCTGACCGTAGGTAGGAAGAAGGTCAGATTCACCGAGTGCTCAAGAACCAAGGGTATGCATAGCTCCGAAGAAAAGAGACGAAAGATCGAAGCAAAAGGGGTAAATTTCACCCAAGGCCTTTCATATCTATATATATATACATACGTCCATGTATATCCTTAAAAAAGGGAATAAGAATGTAAAAAGATCACATATACCGAAAGCGTTGGCAGTTTATAAGGGTAGACGTCTTTGTGGATACGCATTATCATGCTAAATATAACATGTTAACTACTTCACATAATGCCGAGAGACGCGTCTCTTTTGATCCTCGTGTAAGGTACTTATACGTACGTATAAAGTACAAGAATTGGTTCCTTGAATTTTTTTTTTTTTCTTTCTCTTTCTTCGTCTTCCTCAGAACTAAAGTGCAGTAAAGACGTTTGAGGTATTTTTATTGCCACTGCGTCGATGATATTGTCTGGACTGTGGTTTATGCTGGAGATCGAGTTCAATTTGGAGGGATATTAAAAAAAAAAAAAGCTGAGGGATAATGTTTATTTTGAGGCTGGTATTAATTTACTCGTCTTATTCGTGAAATTGTAGGGAAATTAAAGTTAAATCGTTATTTTCGTAGGTTTGTTAATAAATTTGACATTTTTTTCAAAATGGCCACCTCTTGACGATATGATCGTAGGTAGGGAGACAAAATTATTAACGATTTTTATTATTTCGTCTCTATGCTAATTCGCAACTGTTTGCGCTACATTTTTATTCATCGGGTGGGGCGGTGCCGAAGATCGAAAAATTCACATGGTGCTGGGATGTAAATAATGAGGGAAAATTTTTCAGCTGGGACAATATCGCACGAGAGTTCCCAAAGGGGGTAACGCGACACCCTTGCGCGTTGACGTCGTAAATTCGTCGCGCCTCTTTAAGCCCTCTTCACAAACAGATCGATCGATCTTCCCCCTTTTTTTATGAATTTTAAAGAAGATTTCAAGAAGGTTTGAAGGAGAATTGATGAAAAAAATGTTGTTGGTGACTGTTAAAGGGGTGTGATGGGTCAAAAGCTCCTGGTCCAGGAAGCCAGTCAAGGCTCCGGAGGTTCGAATCGCATGGAAAACAACGAGGCAACAGGGAACGGCGAATTGCATCATTTTCTTCATCAGTACAATCAACAGTCTCACAGTCCGGGACAAAGTCTTCAAAGTGCCATTTCAATGCCGTTGAGTCCGCAGTCGTTGCGTCACGATAACTCGTCCGCGGGCAATAATGGGGGTGCGGGTAATGGCGGCGGCGGCGGCGGTACCGGCATAACCGGGGTCAAGAGAGAACCCGAGGACTTGAGCTCGTCCCGCGGAGGTCAGCAGTCCAGCAAACGGCACAAACAGGCACAACCGGATAGTCCAACGCCGCCAGGAATGTATCATCATCAGCATCAGCATCAGCTACAGGTAACGGACTTGAACCTCTCTCTAATGGATATTCGCATTTGTTACGTCTCTTTCTTTCCCTCTCTTCCAATTCGTCGGGTCAGTCAACCTCGATCACTTCTGTATGTCGCGGGGCACATTCGTCCAAGCTAATTCGAAAGAAAGTCCAACGGGAACCCTAAAACCTACTCGGGGAGGCATCTCCAGCATTGAAATCACTGAAAATCCCTAAACAAACCCAAACAAACTCAAACAATCCCAAAGTTTTCTAAAGCCCATAAACCTCAAGAGAAAATCGACCCCAAAACCCAAAAATCAACATTTCTGTCTTCAGGTCCAACAATATGGCAGCCCCTACGACCCCTACTCATCATGCAGTCCGCGATTACAATCCGCAGCATACACATCGACATCAGGAAACAATGGTTCAAACACATCCAATCAAACAGGTCTGCATCAAGAAACAACAGCTGTTTACGTCACCGGCGATACCTTACCCCCATTGGCCTCCTCAAGTGGATCCTCATTACCCACCACAACAACCTCCTACACCAGGTACGAAGTCGTACCAAGCTCATATGCAACCACACACGCCATACGCTCCTCATCAAGCAGCAGCAAAGTACTCACCGTCGATCTACCCAGTCCTGACTCCGGAATCGGAGCCGACGCTGTCACACCCAGACAAGATCATCATCCACCCGCGGCACTTCATCAGGTAAGCTGCTCAATCATCTTTTTTCTTCCTACTCGAAATATTCACTCGTGGACATTCCCTTCGATTTTACTCTTCGGAAATCTTCGATTTAGCTCGTTGGGCCTCGAGTTTTGGGAATGCATCATGATTCACTCGTTGAATTCAGTTTATTATGAATTCAATTAAGCATTTTCCAAGCTTAACTCATAAGACTGACCAAAATTCGACTCAAGACAATTCTTCGAGTATAACTTGTTCTCGAAACAATGAAAATCTTTCGAGCTAAGTTTCTGAAACATCTCTGCACCCTTTTTCTTAACGATTCCATGTCAAAATAATTTCTAGGATTAAATAAATTGTCAATTTTCAAAAGATTTCAAAAAATCTCTCAAAACAGCTACCGCGCTCTTATGCTTCATATATTTGTTTACGAAAGTAACCACTTCGTGACAAAAACCACATAAAGACGTTGTAAAGAAGCGACGAAGTATACTTCCCATTGGGCACGCCACATCGGCAGTCAAGCTCGGTTAACAACAATGGTGATTTTGGCATTGTGACGCGACGAAGCGTGACCGAATGTTCTATACGTGGTTTATTTTACGACACCGCAAACCTCGTTGTCTTTTTACTTTTTCACTTCTTTTTTGCACGCTCTTCTTCTCGCGTGGAGTTATCATTATATTTGGAGGCTGTTGAGACTTTGACGGCAATTTGAGTTCAAATTTCACTAGGGGAATCGGAAAATCCTCAAAATCACTAGACTATGAAAAATGGCGGGAAATTCAAATCAGTTTTTTTTCAAATTCCTTATTTTCGAGCTTTCGTACTTATTTTCGTTGATATTCATCGAAATTCTTAACCCCACAAGCTCAACAACGAATCCATGAAATAATTCGTTTAATTTATTCAAATTTAGTCGTCCTTTGACTACACGGAGCTATGTCCCGGCGGTACGACCACGGGCACGGCTGTTGTACTCGACAATGGTGCCGTTATTCATCATCAGCCGTTGCAGCTTCAATTGCAACAGGGACACGCACAGGCTCAGGTACAACGTGGGGGTCTCGTGTCCGGTGGTTCGACGACAAGCAACGCGAGTCCTAATCCACCCAGATCGAGACCATGGCATGACTTTGGACGACAAAACGACGCCGACAAGATACAGATACCAAAAATGTGAGTATCTTTTTTTCCTATTTATCTTTTTTAGAAATTTTATTTTTGTACTCTTTGGTGACTTTTTTCAATGACCAACTGATTTTTGCTTTTTTTTAATACTCCATCCTCAAGCGACAATAAAATGTAATAATTTTTGACAAATTGCTTGACAAATTTTTCAAATTTTGTACTGTTTTGGGTAGTTTTTTTTCTGTGACTGAAATGTACTTGTCCAAGGTTTTTTCCCCGGGGAAGGGATTTTTGGCCGGAATTAATCATTTTTTTTCAATAATGACAGGAAAAAAAACAATAAAAAATGAATTATTGGCTTAAATAATAAACAATAAATATGATCGATAGATATTTTGAATATAAATGAATTATAGAACTTGATAAAAATTCATTAATTAATTGATAAACTAATTAAAATTCAAGGATAAATAAATTTGATTAAAAATTCGTAATTTTAGGGATTTAAAATGTTGTATAAATCGATCGAAAATGCGTCGAGTTGAGAGTTATCAGGATCAAGAGTCTGGAAGTCTGTGAAATCGAAATGTGCCGGATATAAATATATAGTCGGTCAAGCGTTCGATTTACAAATGTGTTAACGATAAATATTTGTGTATGTGGTACAAGTTATTACAATAAAAAGTTAAGGTAGGCGTCGAGCAATAGAGCCGGGCGTTAACCCGTTGCAATGTCCCAGCGAAGCAGAATGTTTAATTTTGTTTATTTTCCTTTTCCATTTTTCAACTGCCCTCGCGAGTTCCGTTCTCTCGGAGCCGTTATCAACGTCGAGTTTCCGACTCGACCCCATTAAAATTTTAAAATACCAAATGCTCGCACACCCTCGCCATTTATATTCACATGTGGCTCGAGACAATTGTTCAAACTTTACATCGCGATAGTTTCAAGTCGGTCAAAACAACAACAACAGCAAAAATAACAAAAAAATGCACGTTCTGTTAATAAATAAATGAGATTAATGTACGGGCTTTTCCAATCGAACATTATTCAACTTTGACCTTTACCTTTTGTTTTCACTCAACAATAATAAACAAAACGAATGAATAATCAGAAAAAAATACTTTAAAATACAAAAATTAAAGCTAAAAAATTCAACAGCCCACATAAATAATTAACTGAACAAATAAATAAATACGAATAATATTTATGTAAATATCCGTACGCCTGGCATTATTATTGAGATAAGTGGCTTCCTTTAGATAGCGTGCAATCGTCTTGGTCGTTGTGGCAAACGTTATTTGTCACGCACCTTTTTACTCTTAGTTACTTTGCGTTACTCCCGTATATAAAAAAAAAGAGAAAAAAAAAAATCTGCTAACGAAGCTACTCTCGATCTATCGGCAGCACGCAATAGTATTTTGCATTGTGTGCTTTTTCGTTAATAATTACGAGAAAAAAAAATGCATATACGGATCCTGGACAGTTTAAGTTTTTAAAAAAAATCATTAATAATTTTTTTATCATTTTTTTAATCATGAAATTGATTTTCGTGTGATTTTAAAATATTTTTTTGTTGTTCCTGATTGCAGCTATTCGGCTTATGGCTTTAAGTATCATCTGGAATCGCCCATTAGTACGTCACAGAGACGAGAGGACGACAGAATAACGTATATTAATAAAGGACAATTTTATGGTATTACGCTCGACTACGTGCCTGATCCAGACAAGCCACTACTCAAGGCTGGTCAAACTGTCAAGGTAAAGATTAATTTAATTTAAAAAAAAAAAAAAAAGAAAAAAAAAATCTTAATAATAGAATTATAATCAATTAACATTCTCGTGTATTTATTTTATAATCAATTATCGATATTCTTTTATCAATAAAAATAAATAAATAATAATAATAATAATAATAATGAAGATATGATCGTGTAAAATAAGTTGAAAGAAATCATCTCGAAAGGCAACAAGATAAAAACGAGTTAACTCATTTATCGCTTGGCGAGTCTTACGTTAAGCGTTTGAGTTAACCGTTATGTTGAATCGGTATCATTTACCGGCGCCGTTGTATTTGTTGCTTCCATTCTGATAAAAACCTCCCGCCAGTCTCATTATATCATTTTCATTCTTAGTGCTCCGTTTTCTTTATTTATATGCTATTTTTTTTTTCTTTGTTTCCTTTCGTTTCTTCTTTTTTTTTTTTGTTATTTTCTTTATGTTCTTTTTTTCTGCATTGCCACTAAGAGCGATAACGAGTTACGACTTCCTCGTTAATTGCTAATCGAACGCGTTTGCTTAAGTTGACTTTTAGACTCTCTCGTTTAACGCCCGAGTACGTAAATACCTGATAACCGAAAGTGTCGAGTTTTCAGTTTTCGTATACTTCGAATTATTTCATGCATTTTTTTTATTTTTTTATTATTTATTATTCTCCCCGTAACGAGGTTTGTGAATTTATTTCTTAAAATTAGGGAAAAATTATTCGAAGCCAAATAAATAAATAAATAAATAAATGAATAAATAAATAAATAAATAAATAAATAAATAAATAAATAAATAAATAATGAAATAAATAAATAAATAATCAATTAATTGAACCAAATAAATGAATGAAAAATAAATAAATAAATAAATAAATGAATTACAAATTCATTTGTTTCGCTGGTATTATTTTTTTTTCCTACGCGATCGATAATTGTTTTTGTTATTATTTATCGTGTACAACCAATGGCTCAAGATTAATCCACGTGCGTTGAAAGTGTTCTATATATAAATCTACGTCCATTCACCCGAAACACGAAAAATTCATTTCTCTATCAGGCGTTTCTGCCTGGTACACCGCAACGCCATATATTCACAGACAGCAATGAGATTAGTGAACTATATAGAGCAGTAAAGACACAGTCTTAAGGTGCTTCGAGAACATTTACTACTATGGAAACGGGTGTCAAACTCAGGGATAAATAATGCACGAGGCAAAGCTGTTTGTCACGTGTTTGAGTTAAGGATCACTAGAAGGGAGTGCAAGGAAAATAAACGTTAGCGATTTTTGAACGATCGAAAAAATCGTCGACGATTTTATCGAATGTAGACGATATTCTGGCGGTGGGAACGGCACCAGGGTTTCTTAGATACGAATATTTTCTTCTCGAATGACCTTGGCGGTTGACATTTAGCTCAGATTCTTCGTCATGGTGCCTCGATCTTATTTCGATTTTTTACGATCTCAAAAATTTTACTAGTCGATTTGACAACTTTGAGAGGGATTCACTTGAACAAAGTTTACTGGAATCTCTAAGTCTACTCATTGGCGTTCCCAAACACTACTCATGTCTCGAAATCCTTCCAAAAACATCGGAGATACAAGCGCTTAAAATAACCCAAAAAATTTCGCTTGCTTTATTAATACCCGAAGTACCGAGAATCATCTCCTCCGCACAATCCGTCCAAGATCTCCAGAATAACGAATTTTTAATCGACACACTTTCGAAAGTCTCTTGGGACCGGGCCGATGTTATTTTATTTATCAAATAAATTGATCTCCGCCGTAAAATGTTGTTTCGATGAATTTGCGCCTGCGAGCCCGCACCAAGTACTCGCGCGCGGTGAAAGTTTTTCGGCTGCTCGACTTCGATTACTTTATTAATTGGAATGATGAAACGAGCGTGGGATTTTTATTGATAATCATTTTTTTTCTCCAGTCATTCATTCATTTTTATTTTTCATTTAAAATTTATCATTTTTTTACGTTTATTCTTATTTTTTTCAATTTTTTTTTTTATAGAGTGTTGTTATGCTGATGTTCCGAGAGGAAAAAAGTCCCGAGGATGAAATAAAAGCGTGGCAGTTCTGGCACGGTAGACAACATTCCGTCAAGCAGCGCATACTCGATGCTGGTGAGTAAAAAAAATAATATTTTCAAAAATTAAAATTAAATCTAATTATTTTAGTGTATAAAAACCAATTTTTTGCACTGATTTTCATAAATTAACATTTTTGTGCACGCTATCGAAGAGTTTTCTCACGGTAGCAGAGATGAAAATTCGGTAAGACTCGAATTCCGTTGAAAATTAGTCGCGATTTAATGTGGAAAAATTAATAACAATGTAGTTTTTTTTTTTTAATTCGTGAGGAGAAATTAAGAACAAAAAAATTTCATCCGTCTATTGCAGATACGAAGAACAGCGTGGGTCTGGTTGGCTGCATCGAGGAAGTTGCCCACAACGCGATTGCGGTTTATTGGAATCCTCTCGAGTCATCAGCAAAAGTAAAAATTATTTAAATCTTCTTTTATTTTTTGTTTTTATACAGTTTTAATATAATTTTTTAATGAAAAATCTTAATTAATGATTATTTAATTGTTAATCTTAATTTTTATTTAATTATTTAATTATTAATCTCAATTTTTATTCGATTATTTATTTTTTATCTCAATTTGAATTTAATTAATTAATTATTAATTTTAATTGACAGATAAACGTGGCAGTGCAATGTCTAAGTACAGATTTTTCGAGTCAAAAGGGCGTCAAAGGTTTACCGTTGCATATTCAAGTCGACACGTACGAGGAGCCACCTCCACATACTCATTCGTACACGCCACCCTCACACCGCGGTTATTGCCAAATTAAAGTTTTTTGCGATAAGGTAAGCCATTATAATTGATTAATTAATCATTTGTTTCATTTGACCGACTCTAAGTTTGATAAGAAAAAAAAAAGCACAATTTTAACACTTAATTTTTGCCAGGGTGCCGAAAGAAAAACGAGGGACGAGGAGAGACGAGCTGCAAAGAGAAAAATGACTGCAACCGGAAGAAAAAAGCTCGACGAGCTTTACCATTCGGTTACTGAGCGAAGTGAGTTCTACTCGATGGCGGATCTACACAAGCCACCCGTACTTTTTTCACCACCTGCTGAGCACGCTATTGACAAAGTGAGTAAAGTTTGTAAAACCCATTTTTCTAAATAAGTATCGACGAAAAAGCAGAGGAGAAGTATCATAAGCTTGAAATGTCAAGTATTCCCGCCACCGAATTCAAATTTATCGAAGTATCGAAAGTCTTGGCGCGCGCCTGAACGTTTAGGCGCGAAATTCAAACGTGAAATTGGTATTTTCACTGAAAAATGATAAAAACGTTGAAAATAATTGAAAATTTCAGTTCTCAACGATGGAACTTTCGGGTTTCTACGGTGGCGGAGGCGGCGGTGGTGGAGGGGACACTGACACATCGTCGTTGAGTAACGGCGAGGGTGGAGGAATAAAAACTGGCGCAAGTAGTCCTTATCCGGCTTGCGGAAGACCGAGTTTGCCTGCACTCAAGTTCCACAACCATTTTCCACCTGACAACATGACTTCGCTGCACGATAAAAAGGACTCTTTGTTGATGCAAGTCCAGGAGCTTCAAGGCTCCGTCCTTCAGGGTATGCAACAGGGCAATCTTAGCACAGCGGGTACGATCGTAACCGGAGTTGGCAATCGACTTCACATCCAACCACAACATTTACGTGGCAACGACCCCGAGGACCGAGTGATGCTTTACGTCAGACAAGAGTCCGAGGACGTTTACACTCCTCTCCACGTGACCCCACCCACCGTCCAAGGATTGCTCAACGCTGTGAGTATTTTTTTTCCTAACTCCATAACCCCAACTCTAGGGAAAAAAAAAAAAAAACCAAAGCAATCTGCCCCAATTTCCAGGAACTGTATGCTTGCTGTGTCACTGAGCGAAGTGGATTTACCTGATAACCTTCCGCAAGAATTCGACGATAAATCAAACTCAATATCAATTAGGGTTTGAAAAATTCCCGCCAATTTCATTTTTTTTCAAATTTCTCATTTGTTCCGAGCCCTGCAATTTTTCTTCTATATATTTCCGTTCATTAAATCGATAAATAAGAATAAATAAATGAAAATACTTCTCCCTGCCTTCGGATCTAATTACCAGGAGAAATAAGCAAATAAATTGTTTTCAAATAATTGAATTTGCAAATAATTGAATAAATTTCGCTTTAAAATTCATTTTAATTTGGATCCGACTTCCCTGTGTGCATATCCGGAGCCTCTACTTCCGGTTTATGATTTCCTACTCAATTTAGGTGTCTTCTTGCAACCGCAGATTAAAAAAAAAATAAGAAAAAAAAATCTCTACTATCCTCTTTGCGACACGGTAAGTCGTCGAGTTCGTCAAAGCACAATTGTTTATAAAAATATGTATTTTTAAAAATATATGTGTGTGTGCGTGTGTGTTTATAAATTAATGTGGCCATGCATGAATCAGCATTGATGTAAACAATGATTAATATCCGTGCACTACTTCATTGGCTAATTAATATTAATGCGCATGATGTCCGTCTCATAATCCACCCCCATCGCCTTCCAATCATTAAATATAAATATAAATAAATCACACGGACAGGCATTAATAAAAATAATATGAATATCAAACAGAAGTTAATTAACATCGATAAACAGAGGCTTCAAGAAAGAGATCGATGCGAAAATACGTTGGAGTGAAAAAATTGAGCGGGAAAAACTAATTTTTCAATTTTTTAATCTTCAATTCGGTGTTTTATCTTTTTTTTTTTCGATTATCAGTCAAAAAGTTTTGCCGAGTGTTTTTACTTTTGTTGCGAAATATTAGTGGCATTATTTATACACGAGGTTTACCCAGAGGATCGTGATGAGAACAAAAGAATTTCAATTGAAACAAATTAAAAAAAAAAGAATTAAAACAAAAAAAAAACAAAAGTGAAAGAGCGACAAAAGCGCCAAAGCCAATGTCAAAATTCTAATGTTCAATTTTTTTTCTTATTTTACAGATTGAGTCAAAGTACAAAATTGCATCCTCGAGTATTAATAACCTCTATCGCAAAAACACAAAGGGGTAAGTTTAGTAGAGTGTCATCTTTACTCGCATGCACGGCTGCGGTAGTGCATGAAAAGAAAAAAAAAAAACAAAAAAAAAGAAAATGAATAAATAAATAAATAAAAAATAATAAAAAATGATGAAAAGAAAAACATAAACAAAAGAGATTATTGTATTAACGGAAAATTTGGCCGTAGTCTATTTTTTCTCGATGGTACATTTACTACATTTGCCTCTTGGACGCGAAGCGATATATTGTTTCAATACTTTTGTTCATAGAATTTGTTTAATCCAGGTTTCATTAATTGGGTTCGGAAAAAACGACGAGAATAATATTCTAATGCTTGGAAATACTTGTAGTTAGGGATACGACAAATACTGACGCTTACGATCGATCATTTGACCCTTCATAAGTCACGAACCTAACCTCACTTTCCAGTCCATCACAACATCCCGTTGACCCCCCTCCGGGCATGATAACCTCGCACCGGGGCAACTTGCGGAAAGCGTGACTTATGAAGGGACTAACTATGGATTAAAAAAGGAACAAAAAAATCAAACTCATTCTCTTTCCTAACATTTTTCCACAGCTGTTTCTCCATTCACGC
>JACEOJ010010103.1:0-17731 GCA_013761285.1 Campoletis sonorensis | reverse complement strand
GCGTGAATGGAGAAACAGCTGTGGAAAAATGTTAGGAAAGAGAATGAGTTTGATTTTTTTGTTCCTTTTTTAATCCATAGTTAGTCCCTTCATAAGTCACGCTTTCCGCAAGTTGCCCCGGTGCGAGGTTATCATGCCCGGAGGGGGGTCAACGGGATGTTGTGATGGACTGGAAAGTGAGGTTAGGTTCGTGACTTATGAAGGGTCAAATGATCGATCGTAAGCGTCAGTATTTGTCGTATCCCTAACTACAAGTATTTCCAAGCATTAGAATATTATTCTCGTCGTTTTTTCCGAACCCAATTAATGAAACCTGGATTAAACAAATTCTATGAACAAAAGTATTGAAACAATATATCGCTTCGCGTCCAAGAGGCAAATGTAGTAAATGTACCATCGAGAAAAAATAGACTACGGCCAAATTTTCCGTTAATACAATAATCTCTTTTGTTTATGTTTTTCTTTTCATCATTTTTTATTATTTTTTATTTATTTATTTATTCATTTTCTTTTTTTTTGTTTTTTTTTTTTCTTTTCATGCACTACCGCAGCCGTGCATGCGAGTAAAGATGACACTCTACTAAACTTACCCCTTTGTGTTTTTGCGATAGAGGTTATTAATACTCGAGGATGCAATTTTGTACTTTGACTCAATCTGTAAAATAAGAAAAAAAATTGAACATTAGAATTTTGACATTGGCTTTGGCGCTTTTGTCGCTCTTTCACTTTTGTTTTTTTTTTGTTTTAATTCTTTTTTTTTTAATTTGTTTCAATTGAAATTCTTTTGTTCTCATCACGATCCTCTGGGTAAACCTCGTGTATAAATAATGCCACTAATATTTCGCAACAAAAGTAAAAACACTCGGCAAAACTTTTTGACTGATAATCGAAAAAAAAAAGATAAAACACCGAATTGAAGATTAAAAAATTGAAAAATTAGTTTTTCCCGCTCAATTTTTTCACTCCAACGTATTTTCGCATCGATCTCTTTCTTGAAGCCTCTGTTTATCGATGTTAATTAACTTCTGTTTGATATTCATATTATTTTTATTAATGCCTGTCCGTGTGATTTATTTATATTTATATTTAATGATTGGAAGGCGATGGGGGTGGATTATGAGACGGACATCATGCGCATTAATATTAATTAGCCAATGAAGTAGTGCACGGATATTAATCATTGTTTACATCAATGCTGATTCATGCATGGCCACATTAATTTATAAACACACACGCACACACACATATATTTTTAAAAATACATATTTTTATAAACAATTGTGCTTTGACGAACTCGACGACTTACCGTGTCGCAAAGAGGATAGTAGAGATTTTTTTTTCTTATTTTTTTTTTAATCTGCGGTTGCAAGAAGACACCTAAATTGAGTAGGAAATCATAAACCGGAAGTAGAGGCTCCGGATATGCACACAGGGAAGTCGGATCCAAATTAAAATGAATTTTAAAGCGAAATTTATTCAATTATTTGCAAATTCAATTATTTGAAAACAATTTATTTGCTTATTTCTCCTGGTAATTAGATCCGAAGGCAGGGAGAAGTATTTTCATTTATTTATTCTTATTTATCGATTTAATGAACGGAAATATATAGAAGAAAAATTGCAGGGCTCGGAACAAATGAGAAATTTGAAAAAAAATGAAATTGGCGGGAATTTTTCAAACCCTAATTGATATTGAGTTTGATTTATCGTCGAATTCTTGCGGAAGGTTATCAGGTAAATCCACTTCGCTCAGTGACACAGCAAGCATACAGTTCCTGGAAATTGGGGCAGATTGCTTTGGTTTTTTTTTTTTTTTCCCTAGAGTTGGGGTTATGGAGTTAGGAAAAAAAATACTCACAGCGTTGAGCAATCCTTGGACGGTGGGTGGGGTCACGTGGAGAGGAGTGTAAACGTCCTCGGACTCTTGTCTGACGTAAAGCATCACTCGGTCCTCGGGGTCGTTGCCACGTAAATGTTGTGGTTGGATGTGAAGTCGATTGCCAACTCCGGTTACGATCGTACCCGCTGTGCTAAGATTGCCCTGTTGCATACCCTGAAGGACGGAGCCTTGAAGCTCCTGGACTTGCATCAACAAAGAGTCCTTTTTATCGTGCAGCGAAGTCATGTTGTCAGGTGGAAAATGGTTGTGGAACTTGAGTGCAGGCAAACTCGGTCTTCCGCAAGCCGGATAAGGACTACTTGCGCCAGTTTTTATTCCTCCACCCTCGCCGTTACTCAACGACGATGTGTCAGTGTCCCCTCCACCACCGCCGCCTCCGCCACCGTAGAAACCCGAAAGTTCCATCGTTGAGAACTGAAATTTTCAATTATTTTCAACGTTTTTATCATTTTTCAGTGAAAATACCAATTTCACGTTTGAATTTCGCGCCTAAACGTTCAGGCGCGCGCCAAGACTTTCGATACTTCGATAAATTTGAATTCGGTGGCGGGAATACTTGACATTTCAAGCTTATGATACTTCTCCTCTGCTTTTTCGTCGATACTTATTTAGAAAAATGGGTTTTACAAACTTTACTCACTTTGTCAATAGCGTGCTCAGCAGGTGGTGAAAAAAGTACGGGTGGCTTGTGTAGATCCGCCATCGAGTAGAACTCACTTCGCTCAGTAACCGAATGGTAAAGCTCGTCGAGCTTTTTTCTTCCGGTTGCAGTCATTTTTCTCTTTGCAGCTCGTCTCTCCTCGTCCCTCGTTTTTCTTTCGGCACCCTGGCAAAAATTAAGTGTTAAAATTGTGCTTTTTTTTTTCTTATCAAACTTAGAGTCGGTCAAATGAAACAAATGATTAATTAATCAATTATAATGGCTTACCTTATCGCAAAAAACTTTAATTTGGCAATAACCGCGGTGTGAGGGTGGCGTGTACGAATGAGTATGTGGAGGTGGCTCCTCGTACGTGTCGACTTGAATATGCAACGGTAAACCTTTGACGCCCTTTTGACTCGAAAAATCTGTACTTAGACATTGCACTGCCACGTTTATCTGTCAATTAAAATTAATAATTAATTAATTAAATTCAAATTGAGATAAAAAATAAATAATCGAATAAAAATTGAGATTAATAATTAAATAATTAAATAAAAATTAAGATTAACAATTAAATAATCATTAATTAAGATTTTTCATTAAAAAATTATATTAAAACTGTATAAAAACAAAAAATAAAAGAAGATTTAAATAATTTTTACTTTTGCTGATGACTCGAGAGGATTCCAATAAACCGCAATCGCGTTGTGGGCAACTTCCTCGATGCAGCCAACCAGACCCACGCTGTTCTTCGTATCTGCAATAGACGGATGAAATTTTTTTGTTCTTAATTTCTCCTCACGAATTAAAAAAAAAAAACTACATTGTTATTAATTTTTCCACATTAAATCGCGACTAATTTTCAACGGAATTCGAGTCTTACCGAATTTTCATCTCTGCTACCGTGAGAAAACTCTTCGATAGCGTGCACAAAAATGTTAATTTATGAAAATCAGTGCAAAAAATTGGTTTTTATACACTAAAATAATTAGATTTAATTTTAATTTTTGAAAATATTATTTTTTTTACTCACCAGCATCGAGTATGCGCTGCTTGACGGAATGTTGTCTACCGTGCCAGAACTGCCACGCTTTTATTTCATCCTCGGGACTTTTTTCCTCTCGGAACATCAGCATAACAACACTCTATAAAAAAAAAAATTGAAAAAAATAAGAATAAACGTAAAAAAATGATAAATTTTAAATGAAAAATAAAAATGAATGAATGACTGGAGAAAAAAAATGATTATCAATAAAAATCCCACGCTCGTTTCATCATTCCAATTAATAAAGTAATCGAAGTCGAGCAGCCGAAAAACTTTCACCGCGCGCGAGTACTTGGTGCGGGCTCGCAGGCGCAAATTCATCGAAACAACATTTTACGGCGGAGATCAATTTATTTGATAAATAAAATAACATCGGCCCGGTCCCAAGAGACTTTCGAAAGTGTGTCGATTAAAAATTCGTTATTCTGGAGATCTTGGACGGATTGTGCGGAGGAGATGATTCTCGGTACTTCGGGTATTAATAAAGCAAGCGAAATTTTTTGGGTTATTTTAAGCGCTTGTATCTCCGATGTTTTTGGAAGGATTTCGAGACATGAGTAGTGTTTGGGAACGCCAATGAGTAGACTTAGAGATTCCAGTAAACTTTGTTCAAGTGAATCCCTCTCAAAGTTGTCAAATCGACTAGTAAAATTTTTGAGATCGTAAAAAATCGAAATAAGATCGAGGCACCATGACGAAGAATCTGAGCTAAATGTCAACCGCCAAGGTCATTCGAGAAGAAAATATTCGTATCTAAGAAACCCTGGTGCCGTTCCCACCGCCAGAATATCGTCTACATTCGATAAAATCGTCGACGATTTTTTCGATCGTTCAAAAATCGCTAACGTTTATTTTCCTTGCACTCCCTTCTAGTGATCCTTAACTCAAACACGTGACAAACAGCTTTGCCTCGTGCATTATTTATCCCTGAGTTTGACACCCGTTTCCATAGTAGTAAATGTTCTCGAAGCACCTTAAGACTGTGTCTTTACTGCTCTATATAGTTCACTAATCTCATTGCTGTCTGTGAATATATGGCGTTGCGGTGTACCAGGCAGAAACGCCTGATAGAGAAATGAATTTTTCGTGTTTCGGGTGAATGGACGTAGATTTATATATAGAACACTTTCAACGCACGTGGATTAATCTTGAGCCATTGGTTGTACACGATAAATAATAACAAAAACAATTATCGATCGCGTAGGAAAAAAAAATAATACCAGCGAAACAAATGAATTTGTAATTCATTTATTTATTTATTTATTTATTTTTCATTCATTTATTTGGTTCAATTAATTGATTATTTATTTATTTATTTCATTATTTATTTATTTATTTATTTATTTATTTATTTATTTATTTATTTATTCATTTATTTATTTATTTATTTATTTGGCTTCGAATAATTTTTCCCTAATTTTAAGAAATAAATTCACAAACCTCGTTACGGGGAGAATAATAAATAATAAAAAAATAAAAAAAATGCATGAAATAATTCGAAGTATACGAAAACTGAAAACTCGACACTTTCGGTTATCAGGTATTTACGTACTCGGGCGTTAAACGAGAGAGTCTAAAAGTCAACTTAAGCAAACTCGTTCGATTAGCAATTAACGAGGAAGTCGTAACTCGTTATCGCTCTTAGTGGCAATGCAGAAAAAAAGAACATAAAGAAAATAACAAAAAAAAAAAAGAAGAAACGAAAGGAAACAAAGAAAAAAAAAATAGCATATAAATAAAGAAAACGGAGCACTAAGAATGAAAATGATATAATGAGACTGGCGGGAGGTTTTTATCAGAATGGAAGCAACAAATACAACGGCGCCGGTAAATGATACCGATTCAACATAACGGTTAACTCAAACGCTTAACGTAAGACTCGCCAAGCGATAAATGAGTTAACTCGTTTTTATCTTGTTGCCTTTCGAGATGATTTCTTTCAACTTATTTTACACGATCATATCTTCATTATTATTATTATTATTATTATTTATTTATTTTTATTGATAAAAGAATATCGATAATTGATTATAAAATAAATACACGAGAATGTTAATTGATTATAATTCTATTATTAAGATTTTTTTTTTCTTTTTTTTTTTTTTTTAAATTAAATTAATCTTTACCTTGACAGTTTGACCAGCCTTGAGTAGTGGCTTGTCTGGATCAGGCACGTAGTCGAGCGTAATACCATAAAATTGTCCTTTATTAATATACGTTATTCTGTCGTCCTCTCGTCTCTGTGACGTACTAATGGGCGATTCCAGATGATACTTAAAGCCATAAGCCGAATAGCTGCAATCAGGAACAACAAAAAAATATTTTAAAATCACACGAAAATCAATTTCATGATTAAAAAAATGATAAAAAAATTATTAATGATTTTTTTTAAAAACTTAAACTGTCCAGGATCCGTATATGCATTTTTTTTTCTCGTAATTATTAACGAAAAAGCACACAATGCAAAATACTATTGCGTGCTGCCGATAGATCGAGAGTAGCTTCGTTAGCAGATTTTTTTTTTTCTCTTTTTTTTTATATACGGGAGTAACGCAAAGTAACTAAGAGTAAAAAGGTGCGTGACAAATAACGTTTGCCACAACGACCAAGACGATTGCACGCTATCTAAAGGAAGCCACTTATCTCAATAATAATGCCAGGCGTACGGATATTTACATAAATATTATTCGTATTTATTTATTTGTTCAGTTAATTATTTATGTGGGCTGTTGAATTTTTTAGCTTTAATTTTTGTATTTTAAAGTATTTTTTTCTGATTATTCATTCGTTTTGTTTATTATTGTTGAGTGAAAACAAAAGGTAAAGGTCAAAGTTGAATAATGTTCGATTGGAAAAGCCCGTACATTAATCTCATTTATTTATTAACAGAACGTGCATTTTTTTGTTATTTTTGCTGTTGTTGTTGTTTTGACCGACTTGAAACTATCGCGATGTAAAGTTTGAACAATTGTCTCGAGCCACATGTGAATATAAATGGCGAGGGTGTGCGAGCATTTGGTATTTTAAAATTTTAATGGGGTCGAGTCGGAAACTCGACGTTGATAACGGCTCCGAGAGAACGGAACTCGCGAGGGCAGTTGAAAAATGGAAAAGGAAAATAAACAAAATTAAACATTCTGCTTCGCTGGGACATTGCAACGGGTTAACGCCCGGCTCTATTGCTCGACGCCTACCTTAACTTTTTATTGTAATAACTTGTACCACATACACAAATATTTATCGTTAACACATTTGTAAATCGAACGCTTGACCGACTATATATTTATATCCGGCACATTTCGATTTCACAGACTTCCAGACTCTTGATCCTGATAACTCTCAACTCGACGCATTTTCGATCGATTTATACAACATTTTAAATCCCTAAAATTACGAATTTTTAATCAAATTTATTTATCCTTGAATTTTAATTAGTTTATCAATTAATTAATGAATTTTTATCAAGTTCTATAATTCATTTATATTCAAAATATCTATCGATCATATTTATTGTTTATTATTTAAGCCAATAATTCATTTTTTATTGTTTTTTTTCCTGTCATTATTGAAAAAAAATGATTAATTCCGGCCAAAAATCCCTTCCCCGGGGAAAAAACCTTGGACAAGTACATTTCAGTCACAGAAAAAAAACTACCCAAAACAGTACAAAATTTGAAAAATTTGTCAAGCAATTTGTCAAAAATTATTACATTTTATTGTCGCTTGAGGATGGAGTATTAAAAAAAAGCAAAAATCAGTTGGTCATTGAAAAAAGTCACCAAAGAGTACAAAAATAAAATTTCTAAAAAAGATAAATAGGAAAAAAAGATACTCACATTTTTGGTATCTGTATCTTGTCGGCGTCGTTTTGTCGTCCAAAGTCATGCCATGGTCTCGATCTGGGTGGATTAGGACTCGCGTTGCTTGTCGTCGAACCACCGGACACGAGACCCCCACGTTGTACCTGAGCCTGTGCGTGTCCCTGTTGCAATTGAAGCTGCAACGGCTGATGATGAATAACGGCACCATTGTCGAGTACAACAGCCGTGCCCGTGGTCGTACCGCCGGGACATAGCTCCGTGTAGTCAAAGGACGACTAAATTTGAATAAATTAAACGAATTATTTCATGGATTCGTTGTTGAGCTTGTGGGGTTAAGAATTTCGATGAATATCAACGAAAATAAGTACGAAAGCTCGAAAATAAGGAATTTGAAAAAAAACTGATTTGAATTTCCCGCCATTTTTCATAGTCTAGTGATTTTGAGGATTTTCCGATTCCCCTAGTGAAATTTGAACTCAAATTGCCGTCAAAGTCTCAACAGCCTCCAAATATAATGATAACTCCACGCGAGAAGAAGAGCGTGCAAAAAAGAAGTGAAAAAGTAAAAAGACAACGAGGTTTGCGGTGTCGTAAAATAAACCACGTATAGAACATTCGGTCACGCTTCGTCGCGTCACAATGCCAAAATCACCATTGTTGTTAACCGAGCTTGACTGCCGATGTGGCGTGCCCAATGGGAAGTATACTTCGTCGCTTCTTTACAACGTCTTTATGTGGTTTTTGTCACGAAGTGGTTACTTTCGTAAACAAATATATGAAGCATAAGAGCGCGGTAGCTGTTTTGAGAGATTTTTTGAAATCTTTTGAAAATTGACAATTTATTTAATCCTAGAAATTATTTTGACATGGAATCGTTAAGAAAAAGGGTGCAGAGATGTTTCAGAAACTTAGCTCGAAAGATTTTCATTGTTTCGAGAACAAGTTATACTCGAAGAATTGTCTTGAGTCGAATTTTGGTCAGTCTTATGAGTTAAGCTTGGAAAATGCTTAATTGAATTCATAATAAACTGAATTCAACGAGTGAATCATGATGCATTCCCAAAACTCGAGGCCCAACGAGCTAAATCGAAGATTTCCGAAGAGTAAAATCGAAGGGAATGTCCACGAGTGAATATTTCGAGTAGGAAGAAAAAAGATGATTGAGCAGCTTACCTGATGAAGTGCCGCGGGTGGATGATGATCTTGTCTGGGTGTGACAGCGTCGGCTCCGATTCCGGAGTCAGGACTGGGTAGATCGACGGTGAGTACTTTGCTGCTGCTTGATGAGGAGCGTATGGCGTGTGTGGTTGCATATGAGCTTGGTACGACTTCGTACCTGGTGTAGGAGGTTGTTGTGGTGGGTAATGAGGATCCACTTGAGGAGGCCAATGGGGGTAAGGTATCGCCGGTGACGTAAACAGCTGTTGTTTCTTGATGCAGACCTGTTTGATTGGATGTGTTTGAACCATTGTTTCCTGATGTCGATGTGTATGCTGCGGATTGTAATCGCGGACTGCATGATGAGTAGGGGTCGTAGGGGCTGCCATATTGTTGGACCTGAAGACAGAAATGTTGATTTTTGGGTTTTGGGGTCGATTTTCTCTTGAGGTTTATGGGCTTTAGAAAACTTTGGGATTGTTTGAGTTTGTTTGGGTTTGTTTAGGGATTTTCAGTGATTTCAATGCTGGAGATGCCTCCCCGAGTAGGTTTTAGGGTTCCCGTTGGACTTTCTTTCGAATTAGCTTGGACGAATGTGCCCCGCGACATACAGAAGTGATCGAGGTTGACTGACCCGACGAATTGGAAGAGAGGGAAAGAAAGAGACGTAACAAATGCGAATATCCATTAGAGAGAGGTTCAAGTCCGTTACCTGTAGCTGATGCTGATGCTGATGATGATACATTCCTGGCGGCGTTGGACTATCCGGTTGTGCCTGTTTGTGCCGTTTGCTGGACTGCTGACCTCCGCGGGACGAGCTCAAGTCCTCGGGTTCTCTCTTGACCCCGGTTATGCCGGTACCGCCGCCGCCGCCGCCATTACCCGCACCCCCATTATTGCCCGCGGACGAGTTATCGTGACGCAACGACTGCGGACTCAACGGCATTGAAATGGCACTTTGAAGACTTTGTCCCGGACTGTGAGACTGTTGATTGTACTGATGAAGAAAATGATGCAATTCGCCGTTCCCTGTTGCCTCGTTGTTTTCCATGCGATTCGAACCTCCGGAGCCTTGACTGGCTTCCTGGACCAGGAGCTTTTGACCCATCACACCCCTTTAACAGTCACCAACAACATTTTTTTCATCAATTCTCCTTCAAACCTTCTTGAAATCTTCTTTAAAATTCATAAAAAAAGGGGGAAGATCGATCGATCTGTTTGTGAAGAGGGCTTAAAGAGGCGCGACGAATTTACGACGTCAACGCGCAAGGGTGTCGCGTTACCCCCTTTGGGAACTCTCGTGCGATATTGTCCCAGCTGAAAAATTTTCCCTCATTATTTACATCCCAGCACCATGTGAATTTTTCGATCTTCGGCACCGCCCCACCCGATGAATAAAAATGTAGCGCAAACAGTTGCGAATTAGCATAGAGACGAAATAATAAAAATCGTTAATAATTTTGTCTCCCTACCTACGATCATATCGTCAAGAGGTGGCCATTTTGAAAAAAATGTCAAATTTATTAACAAACCTACGAAAATAACGATTTAACTTTAATTTCCCTACAATTTCACGAATAAGACGAGTAAATTAATACCAGCCTCAAAATAAACATTATCCCTCAGCTTTTTTTTTTTTTAATATCCCTCCAAATTGAACTCGATCTCCAGCATAAACCACAGTCCAGACAATATCATCGACGCAGTGGCAATAAAAATACCTCAAACGTCTTTACTGCACTTTAGTTCTGAGGAAGACGAAGAAAGAGAAAGAAAAAAAAAAAAATTCAAGGAACCAATTCTTGTACTTTATACGTACGTATAAGTACCTTACACGAGGATCAAAAGAGACGCGTCTCTCGGCATTATGTGAAGTAGTTAACATGTTATATTTAGCATGATAATGCGTATCCACAAAGACGTCTACCCTTATAAACTGCCAACGCTTTCGGTATATGTGATCTTTTTACATTCTTATTCCCTTTTTTAAGGATATACATGGACGTATGTATATATATATAGATATGAAAGGCCTTGGGTGAAATTTACCCCTTTTGCTTCGATCTTTCGTCTCTTTTCTTCGGAGCTATGCATACCCTTGGTTCTTGAGCACTCGGTGAATCTGACCTTCTTCCTACCTACGGTCAGATGCATCGAGACAATAAAATCTTTTTTTCTCTCTCTCTCTCTCTTTTCCTCTCTTCCTCTCGATACCTGATCCCTCCTTTCCTCGCCCAATCTCCCCCCCCCTCCTTTTTTTTCTCCTTTTTCTTCATATGTTAAGTAAGTGTGTGCTAAAAGTGAAAGGAGTGAAGAAAAAAATGATATTGCTAACGTTTCGAGAGATCGTCATAACCCCAGGCGATGAGGGGCTCTCGCCCTATGAATTCGGCTTAAATGAAATGGATCCACAGCGCCGAAGAGATTGCTCGACGGAGAAGCTACTTCGTGCTGAGCCTTTGCATGCTCGATCGAGTAATGTGATGCTAATCCTTACCGATTTCTTTTCTTTCTCTGTCTACCTTTTTTTTTTCGAAACCTGTCGCTGAAAACTTCGAGATTCAACGAACGGAACGATGCGACTGTGTGTACTCGATCGAGAGATATTAGTTGTCGGACAACGAATTAATTGGTAGAGATTTTGTTGGAAAATACAATCGTCCTGGCCGGGCTACAATATTTTTTTTTCAACTTTCAGTCAATTTTTCTAGTTTTGTCTATTTTCCTCGGTTTCAAATGCAACAGAAAGATCGTTTGGCATGACCGTTCTTTAAGTCTACTCATCGGCGATCCCAAACACTATAAATGTCTTCGGATCGTTCCGATAGAACCGGAGCTACAGCTGCTCAAAGTTGCACTCACATTTTGACCGATTGTTGAAAACACTCTAATTTCTACGTGTTACAATTATTCTTTGTTAAAACTTATATCGTGCGAAATGTCGTAAAAACTTAGTGAGAAGCTGGACTGAAGAGAAAAAAAAGGATGTGGAGTGTAGATTGCGCGTGGCGTGCGCAACGAGGCAACGTGACCCCTTAAGACGAGCACGCTTCGTTTGTGACCTCCCCCAGGATGCTCCGGTTCCACGATCATGCCCCTGTTCTTTTTACACGACTATAACAATTCCGGGGAGTCGTAGAGTTTACTTGAGAAACGAGACCTGACGTTCGTGTACACGCTCCGCGTGTGATCTTTGCCTCGACTCTACACTTCTGTTCTGCTTCCATCATCGTCACCATTAAGGTAGTTGTTTGGAAAAAGAAAAAAAAACACTTTTTTTTGCTACTTAACGTGCCAGCAGAGATTCGAGTACCATTTTTCCTTTTTTTTTCATCCACTTCGCGTCCTTCGTTCCAAACCGCGAAGGGATCGTGGGTCGTGTGAAACGAAACGTGTCTCTAAAATTCTCTGACAATTACAGAAAAATAGATCCCGGAATACAAAAATAAAAAATTCGTAACTTCACTTTTCTTTGACGTTCAAAATTATGCCATTTTTTCAAAAATCCATACATCGGTATGAACTTTTCACCCTTTTCTTCGGATTGTCCAGATCTTTTTTAAAAAAATTCCAAACCCTCAAATTCGCAGTCAAATAAAAAGATAGTGTCAATTGAGTTTGTTTTTAACCACAAAACTCCCAATTGCGAAAAAATGATCAATACTTTCGGAAATTTTGAATCAAAGCACGTCCCAGTACATTTTTTTTTTCATTTTTTTTTTTGAACTGTCAGATTAATAATCAAGCATCTAATAATTAAAAATCATATCTCCAGTACTTTTGAACCCAAAAAGTTCTAATTGGGCTCAATCGAAAGAAAAAAATAAATAAAAAATACCTGAACTGTCAATATTTTCCAAAATCCTAAATCTCGATATATTTTGAGGAAACCAGATTTGAACGTTTTCGAAAAGAGTCTTATAGCGACTGGAGACAAAAATGTCAGAGAACTTTTCTCTCTGGAATGCCACGATCCACTCGAGCTCGAAATTCCAAAGAATTTTTTCGAAATTTTGTTGGTTATAATAATAGACGAAATTCTTGAAAAGTCAATCTAATAAAATAGAGTCTAGACACGTACAGAAAATTCGTAACAATTATATCCACAATAAAAAATAAAAAAATGGAAGAAAAAAATATAAAAAATGAAAAAAAGTACTGGACGAGTGTGTAACTCGTTAAATTCCAGGGACGGAGGCTGTTGAGTCATTGCCGGGTGTGACCCGACTTCTTCGTACTGTGTACTTGATGGTACAGCACGTTACAAACGCGCGGAGTCAGTGTCCAGCTTATTATTTATAAAGAGTCCGGATTGTCAACGGGTCTCGCGAGCGGGTCATAAAATTATCATCGTAAATTTGAATAAACGAGAACGTGAGGCTGTTGGTCTTGATGCTCTTTACGTGTCGGGCATAAGTCGACGAGGAAAAAAGAGGAAGAGGGAGGAGGAAAGTGAATTTACGAGAGAAAGATAGGGAGGAAGAGGTTTGTTTTAATTTTGAGTTTGAACCTTCGTGAGCGGCTGAACTTGGCCGACGATTTTTATTTTCTTGTCTATAACAAAACCGTTTCCCGTCTTGATTTTCCGGTAAATTACCAGCGAGAATAATAAGCTAAATAATAGAAAAAAGAAAAAACAGAATCTCGAGCCATTGGGCCTTTATGACGCGACACTGGTCGCGGTTCTTGGGTCAAATGTCAAAACAGCTGTCAAGCAAGATTTTCGCGCAATGATAAAATTAAGTCAGCGACTTGCGTTTGAACTTTTTAGTAAATGAGATCGGGACGTTTTTCAGAAAACTTGATCCAAAATCCAAACGAACAGCTGGATCTTGAAAAACGATTTTTTATGTCTCGGATTTTTCTTGTATTGAGCATTTTTGTTGAGAAAAAACAAAAGGGATCGTTAGGTGGCTGCGGCGATTCAGTGCGGTCGAGAAATTCGATCCAAGACTTAGACCAAGACAAGAATTTCGATAAAAATAAACATTTAATATCTGTTAATATCGTTTTCTTAAGATTTTGTTGAAAATTTGGATAAATCTTCTTTAATGTTATACGCACGTGTGTAATAAATTTTAGAAGCTTTCACCAAGCGGAACGTTCAGATATTTATTGGTAAAAATCACAATTTTCGGTAGTCTCTCATAAGAGCTCGGGTTAAAAGTTACATTTTCATCAATAAATATTTTGGCTCCTACATGGCGAAGCCTCCTAAAACTTTGCATACATTTTTATGCAACATCAAAGAAGCTGCAATTAGTTTTTCAAAAAAATCTAAAGAAAAAAATGTTTGCAATGTTTGTAATTATACAGCAAGTACAAATTACCTTGGATGACCTTGAATTTGGAGTATGTTGTTCTTTAGTCAATCAACAACAACTTTTCTTCATTAACTTATGCCCGCGAACCATTTTGTACGTGAGAAAAACTAAAAAACAATTTTTCGATATGAACGTCACGATAGTGACATTCGACAAAGTGTCAAAAATGTCTTGAATCTCGGAGAAAGAAAAAAACGATGAGAAATAAAACGTTAAAAAATGCATAAAACCGAAATACTTTACGTCGAGAAAGAATGCGAATGAATGTTCGAATGACTTAAAAAACGTTAAAAAATTGAATGAAAAAAATATCTCCGCATGTAAAAAGTAAATAGAATTAAAAAAAAAATCATCCCATTATAAGAGCAAATTCACGAGGTGCATAACAATGAAAATTGGATTAAAATCGTCGTTCTCGCTCGAATGATCGCCACAGAAATAAATATTCACGCTCTCAGATGCATGAAAAGAGTTGAGGATTTTTAACGATCCGGTCTCTCGTACAAATTGTCAAGATCTTATCGTCTTTTTTTTATCCCTGTCTCTGTCTTTCTCTTCGGCTTTGGACTCAAGATTCGAGGGAAGATTACAGAGGAGCGTCCTTTTCTATTCACCCTTCAGTTCTCCACTCAGATTATTTCGAGATAAGGAGAAAGAAAAAAAATAAATAAATAAAAGATACAGAATCCATTGCAGATAAATTCGCTCGAATTCGCACGCGTGCACCTTAAAAATTCTCATTCTGACGATATTTTATCCTTTTTATTGCCGCATAAAAAACATTTATTTTCTAAAATTCAGTTCACAATTTTAAGTGTTTTTTATACGAAACATCAAATAAAGGAATTAAAAAAAAAAAAAAGAAACACAAAAAGTTTGTAAAATGTGAATAAAAGTTAATTAATATAAATTTTATTCTTTTTATTTTGTAATTTGATCAATAAAAAGTCACAGAAGAGGTAAAAATATTTTGAAAAAATTGTCAAAAACAATTGCAGTGAAAAAAAAAAAAAACGAGATAAAAACGCAGAGATCGGGCGAGATCGAAACGTACTTTTAAAATGCGTGTACGTTGCGGGTTTTTCTCAACAGTAAATTACAAAATATGCTAAGCGTCCGATATAAATCAAAAGTGGGATTGTGAGGAGCCCTTAACCGTGCAACTAAAGGGGAATGAATGCCACCCCTGTCGTTGGTAGAAAAAAAAACGAAGAAGAAAAAAAAAAGCATAATAAAAATAAAAATAAAAGGGAAACGCGTTGCGTATGGCGCGGAGAAGGTTGCGCGAGGAAGAAACGATGCCGAAAAAATCGCGGAGGAAAATAACCCTTCGCAATTGGGGTGGGACCGTTTTCCAGGCAAAAATATAAAACTTCCTCACCAATGGATGGACCCAAGTCACGAAACTTTGCCTCTGAATTCACTGGACTTACAACCTTCGGGTTTTCAGTTGCCGCGATGTATATAAATATAAAAGTTCCTAAGATCTAAAGAACATCCGAAGAATTATGGCCACCCATGGGGTAGTTTGCAAACCGAGCAAATGGGCCGGAATAAAATAATTTCTTGTAGCCGTAACAAGGACCTCGAGCACGTGGACCCAAATTTTAAAAGATTTATTATTTTTTCGGAAACCTTCGATTTTGATATGAAATATTCTCGATCGATATTTAAATTTAATTTCATTTTAAATAAAAATAAAAATAAAATAAATTTAAATAAAAATCGATATTTAAAATGATCAAAATCACTTAATTATTACAATGACTTTAATAATTTATTTGATTTTTGTTATTTCCGAATAATTAGCAACTGAAATAATCAATAAAAATATTCTATGGTCCATGATTTTTTCATTTTTTTGTTAATATTTGATTACGTTTCGAAAAAAATTAATATTTATATCAAAAAATAAATAGCGCACTGTTTTTCAATAAAAAATTGAGGTAAAAATGAATAAAAATGCAAATAAAAATACTTACGCTGACCAGAGCTCGTGGGGCGGTGGTAATTTGACATCGGAAGTTTTGTCTGGCAATTTGTAATACTCGTATACGTAGGAGGCAGCAGGATCATCGGTGTGCGAGGCTACGGCCGAGACCTGATGTTGTTGCTGTAAATTGAGCATCGCAGCGGTCGCTACCGACAATGGATGCTCGCAGTATGCTCGCCAGTCGCCCTCCATGCCCTGTACCTGGACCTGCACGGCGGCAACCCTCTTGTTTACGTCCACGTGATCCTCGCCACCGCCGTTTGTCGTCACGTCGTTTCCGGTTGGGGGATTTTGCAATGATTGCTGCTGTCCTTCCTCGTTACCGATGTCCTCCTCCTCGTCCACCGTTTCTCGTCCGCCGTAAGCCTGCTGTTGGCCCTCTTCGGCCACACCAGCGGCCTCCTCCTCGCCTCGGCTTCGTCTTCTGCAAAAAACAAAAATCAAAAAAAATTAAGAAAACCACTAAAACCATGAATTCATCAAAACTGTCAAAACAATATAAACTTTCGTGTGATCGATTCTTTATTTTCTCACTCCTAGAAATCGTGAAACCTTCCGTAAGCCTTATTTTCGCAAGGTGATCATCAACAGCCTGTAACTTATTACGGGGTGAATAAAAATTCAAAGATTTATAGTGTTTGGAAACGCTAGAGTCCCTGCCAAGAGGATGTCGTTCCGTTCAACACGATCCTTTTCGTTTTTTAGACGCAACGACTCTCTGAACTTAGAGATCGTTGCGCACGAGTTCGATAAACTTGACAATTTTTAATAAAACAACTAAGTGTACGAGTTCAAAGTTCACCAAACTTTATTCAGTGTCTACCGAATCCCTGAAAGAATATCTCAACGTATTCCGTCCCATGACAATCGTTCAAATTTTCATTAAAAGTTGTTTCAGTCTTCGTTAATGATTCGAAGCTCGACTTCTCTTATCCTTTAGAACTTCCCCTTCCCGAGTAATTTCCATGCAACGTTGAAACAAAAAAAAGGATTCAACGTTGGTGGCTTGTTGCTGGATTGGAAGGCGGAAAAAAAATGATAGAAGCAGATGCGAAGAGAGAAAGAGAGAGAAAGAGAGAGAGAGAGAGAGAGAGAGAGAGAGAGAAGCGAGGCTGAACGTCGAGGGGGATCAGGTACGTAATATCTGAGCATGTGTCCCGATGTTTGGTGGCTGTGTAGTCAAAGGAGGTACGAGGAGCGTATCTATACACAACCGGAGATTAATTATTATAGACCCCTTGCCTTTTGCCTACAGTCATCAATTTATTTATGCCTTCCCTGCGATTCGTACTTCCTGACCTTTTTATACAGTCTCGCCCTTGATCTTCACCAGCCTCTTCTTCCTCTCTCTTCCTCCCTCTTTCGTAATGTTTCTACTCCACATTGTCCCACGACGTTTCTCCAAAATCTCTCGCGTTTGGGTCTCCTTCTTCTTGGGCAATCGCTCCCGCGGTTTTATCGGCTCTTTTTCACTCTCTTCCGGTCACTCCTTGCCTCCTTTTCAAGTCTTTCTCGATCTCTCCCTGTCTCTCCCAATCATTACCACTCTCCTCCAATCTTTTTCAACCTCTTTTTTCTCCTTATCCACATATGAACGCATTCCAATCGAAATCCTTGCCTCGTCGTACGTGAAATAAAGGCTTATCCCAACTCTAATTTATGCATATCGAATCAATCTCCCTTCCGTGCAACAGCTTCACGTAGACCCCTCGTCTTAGTCTCTCTCTCTCTTTCTTTCTTTCTCTATTTCTCTCTCTCTCTCTCTCTCTCTCTCTCTCTCTCTCTTTCTTTTTTTCTCTCTTTCTCTCTCTCTTTCTCTCTCTCTCTCTCTCTCTCTCTCTCTCTCT